>JADLZK010000191.1:0-105263 GCA_015847255.1 Hyparrhenia diplandra
AACATCACTACAACCACAGGTGGAGTTAATCTCACCTTAAGGCCATATGAGCTGCAGGTACCTGTTTCTCCATCTCAGCAGCTTTACCATAGGCTAGGGTTGTCATCCCCTTAATGCTAGAAATGTTATATGTGCTACATAAAACAGCTGATTTGCAATCTCTAAAAACAAATATATCTATCATTAAATTATCCAGTTTAATGCATAAAATAACATCAAGCCACATTTAACACCGTAGTGATCCAAAGTTTATCATTTATAATTTACCACGTAGAGGAATATAAGGATGGCCGAGTGTACGACATTAGCTAGCATACTTATGAGAGAATCGGCTCAACACTACTTTGTTGCCAATGATGGCGATGATAAACAAAGGGCAGCTAACACACAGATGTAGGCATAGACTACTCACCACTAAACTAACGGACTTACGCTAGAATTTTATATGCGTTAAATCTACTAAGTCAAATATCTACCCTAGGTCATATTCATCATATACAAAGATAACAACCATGAATCTAAGTGCATCCTCAAGATTTATGAGGAGAACCAAGAACAAAACAAGATAATCCCCAAAACCATGCTCAACCAGTCTTATAAATCTCAAGGGATGGACTCCAAAGGACCTTCAACAGAATAATATCACACCCACGCATCTACCACACATACAACCCATTATAAGATGCATCCAAGCAGAGGATCATATCTAAGCACCATGTTACATAATTACTTTACCACCTAACCCTCCCTCCTCTTTAATTAGGCCTACCTAATAGATACATGAACCTCACAATTAATCATAACCATATCAAATATAAATACTAGAATAAACTAAGAACATAGCAACCAACACTTAATATTGAAATAATAGAATAAAAGTCATGGATACAAGATAATACCGTGAATGACTTTCGACGACGGAGTATCCTCGGGTTGGCAACACCCAAAATTTAATTGAGTCCCCGACTTGCTAATCTAACTAGAGGAACTAGAACTAGAAGAACTAGGAATCAGATGTTTAGCTACCCTAATCTCTCGTGGAGAGAAGCTCTCTTCTACTTCTTCGCTGGGTTTGATAATGAATTACAAGCAATGAATACAATGAATTAGGTTTCTACCTGTGGGTCAGGGTCTTGTTATATAGCCCTAGGCTATGTAATGATGGCCCTTGGATCAAACTCTGTAATCTTTACTGACGACTAGATCTCATAGGCGTTTGGAATCCCATATAGTTGGTGAAAATGCATGTGCCTAGGCCGGGCGCGCCTGCTCTGGCCACCCCTCGCGCTTCCTCTGTCCCACCAAGCAAAGTTGTCTCCGTGTCTTCTAGAATGTTCTACGGCTCTGGCTGATATACGCCACGAGTAATGCCTTTTGTGTCGAGGGGTTCAAATCTCCGCTTTTCCCTAATCCCCTCAAAAATACATATAATTCACCAAAACTGTGGAAATTGTTAGTATAAGCCCTATGTCTATGTGGATATTCATTTTATGCCCTTTCTTTATTTCATGCGTTTAATGTATATTACAAAAGTATTCAATAAGAGATGTCAACAAGCTCCCCAAAGCTAACCTTTGCTAGTCCCTTTTTCTAGCAAAGCCAAATCCTAATACAAAATGGATCAGATACTATGTTTTATCATCTCCTCACAAATCTCACATGATCATTGATAAAAAAAGTCTTTCTCCAAGAAAGGGTGAAACCATTCTTAACCTTCCAACTCACCTATATTACCCTAAAAGTGTGGGGGTTTCAGTTTGTAATCTTCAAAAATCTCGGTGATTGAAAGATAGAACAAGTTAGTCAAGCACTATGTCTCATGCTCTTGATTCACTGCTCCGAGTTTCTCTAATATTTTCAAAATAAAAAATCGAAGTTTTACTTCATGCTTTTGACCCTTTCAAGTCTCCCCTGTATTTTGGATCCTCCCCAAGGCAATGATGTGGTGCCTTCTCTTAAAGCATATGGTATTGTGAACATGCTTACTTCATATGCCTCTCATCCTATTTCTAAGGTCTCTTATATGTGGTGTCTATAGGTGGGAGACAGCCTATTCATACTTGCAACCATATATTATAAAAGTCAAAACAATGGATCCAAAACAAGTCATGTAAATGTAGGTATGGGATGTATATATGTGGAGGTGGTGAAGACTCGAATGAAATCTTCCTAATTCCCAATACTGCTTCCCTTTGAAGCAAAGTGATCTCTTTAGAAATTTGAGAGAGTGACATAAAAAAAGAGAACTTGGGCTAGCTTTTCTTTCCCGTCATTTTTCGAGTATGCATCTAAGTACCCATATTGTTTTCACATCGACACTTGTCCATTTTTTAACTCTCTTTATTCTTCCTTTCTTTCTTATTTTAGGGAGTAGGCTCTACTCTTACATAGGACACTTGTATATTTTCATCTCCCCATTCTCTCTCTTTTCTTTTAGCATTGCCCCAAGTTTCTTTTAATAACAATATTTGAGAGATAATGAGTGAAATACGTGAGCATGAATGTGGGTTTCTGGATCATAGAAGGAGAAGATTTTTGGTGTTTACTCCCAAGGTAGGAGTAAAACATTTTCATGAAGGCTAGCAAGGATTGTCTAATACTCTGGATTAGAAGTAGTATTTATGTGGAGTGGATTTTGTGTATGACAAGTTCCTAAGGATCACAGAGGTTGTGCCAAAACTCAATGCAAAGCAAGCAGTCAATAAAATGGTGTTTTCCTATCTACTACCATCATGTATTTGGCTGTGGTAGGAATCTCCCCAGCCTGGCCATGTAGGAAACCTCATCATAGAATAATTTTAAAATTTCACTACACCTGCACTCAGTGTTACTAAGAACAAGATAAATAAAGCGTTCTCATATCATATCCGCCAATAACTTAGATTAGCTTAGATGTATGCTCCTAACAAACTTCAAGTTCAAGGCACCTTAGATTTGAAATCAGCTTGTGTCCATAAACCGAGAATCCTAAACCAAATGTTGTGGGTAATTGTAAGAAAGTAAAAACAGAAATAAATTATTCATCATTTCCAACAAAATGTGAGTGAGCCTTGCCTAGCTCTTATTTATTTAAAGCAAAATTTTGTACACACTCTTTTTATTTTTGTTTTCTATCTATTTTTTCATTTTTTAGCATAGCAAAATTCCAAACCCTCAAACACAAAATATAGGTATGAAAATAGATAGATAAATACCGTGTGGTTGAGACTTACCCCGGTTGAGTGGGGGTAGCCTTCCCGTTTCTGGTCTTGATGTGGTGTGTTCTAACGGGCCATTCACCGCTTCCTCGGTGGTGGGTGTGTGCAACCGTCTCCGTGGTGGTACCCTAGTGTTTCTTGGATGTTGAGATGCTCCTGGACAGTTCTAGTGTTCCGCTCTCTCGTCCTCGATGTGATGGTCCGGGTCCCCACCTTGACAAGCAAGGGTGTAGATCCCTTTGGAGTAGTTGTGCTCATGTTGTCCAAAACCGCTAGCATTTAGCTGGCTCAGAATCAATGGCACCATGGGCGCGGATGTACTGGCTATCATGGAAGTATCCACTCCACAATCCTCGATGGATGCAGACTCCGACATTGGTCACGGCTTTCCTTTGTGAACGTAGCTGGACCGAAGTCCTCGCTGGTGCCACCATAATAACATCCCCGCAGGGCCGTCCGCGGGTTGACCGCACCCATCCGGCCAGTTCTCATGTGCGCAGCTTCTTGCTTGGCGCGTGGTCCTGTGATGCTTAATCGTTGTGCCCCATCTGCCAGTTAGCGATTGTACATAAAGGGCAAAATCCGTGTTAGTGTAATCGATTGATCTCCCCAATGCCGTGGTGTTTCATATAGTAAATGCTTCCTTCCCCTTCTCATTATGTGTGCTTGCTTGAAATAAGGGTAGCCTATCAACTGCTTTTCTATGAAAAGGGATGTGAGGCATCTCCAAGATTCTCCTAAGATGCTTGCACTGAAGTGTGATAAGTGTAGTGTTCCATTGTTCCTGTACCAACTTGGGTAAGCTTGAGGCAATGTTGTGCCATGAGGATAACAGTGGGAGACTCTCTTCCTTTGTTTAATGTAATACATATCAATTGCAAGCTCCCCAACCTAACACTTCCTAGTGTCCTTCTTGAAACAAAGTGAAACAATAATTCCATTTGTGAAAAAGCTGTATGTGGCTATTATTGGCTTTTGCATTCGAAGGAGTCTTCTTGCCGTAGTGTTCCTTCCAAATCAGAATGTGATTGGGCAAAGCTCATCTAGCTTAAATAACGCTAGCCTCCGGTTCAAAACCAGCATATAACTGCTCGCACCCCTCCTTCCAGCCTAAGTAAGAAAATAAATGCGTTACTTTTTAAAGAGTCTAAAAGTGCATCCCTTCAAGCTAAGGGCAAGGCTAGTGCAAAGAAATTCAAGGGTCAATAAAATTTAGAACCTTGCTCTCGCATCACTTCAAAAATTTTGCCACCCCATGGTTCAAAATTGTGTCAAATTTAAGCCATACTCTATCCCCATGCACATGAACGCTCTAGCAATCAGTGTATGCGGAAAGTTCGAATTTTCATGTCTGTACCTTGCTAGCTCTTCTCCTCTCGGGCAAGATGTGTAGCCCTCGAGATCACCGCTTCTACACGATTCTTGGTGGTGGAGTTTGCCCAAAGCTCATCTCCTCGATTGCCTCGATGAGGAGCCATATCTTTCTCTGCTTGACTTCGACCAAATCCAAAGATGTTCTAACATCCCCAAGAAAACACCACGCATGTGTGTAAAACAAAGCAAGACAAGTACTAATAGAGAGGGGTTAGGAAAAAAATAGGGGTTAGCACAAAGCAATCACAAAAACAATATATACTGTAATAATAATAGAGAGGTTAGAAAGTAACTCCGTGGGTTAGAAGCCAAAGTGCTAATCGCCTAGGGGCGTCAGTCCAAAAAAAAGATAATGTTTCTGATTGATTTTATTTTGGACAAAATTCCCCTAGCAAAGTTTTTAATCTAGCTTGGTTACTAGGGACACGGGTTTCCTCTAATTTTTCTTCTTTTGCTCTCTTCTAAAAACTCTCTCAAGCCTTTTCTCAAGATTCTACTTACTAATTAAGAACTACTTTTCTTTTTCTTTTCTCCTCTTCCCCACCCAAGCCAAAAGCTCGAATGAAAAAACTATAAATCTCGGCGGGAACCGGAAGCCTTGAATGAGGAGGTGAAGAGGAACCGAGGGATATGCGTGGGGTTTTATAGAGAGGGAGCGCCGGTCGTACCGATGCCAGTGGAGAGGCCGCCCCTGGGTGGTGAGCCTCGGCCGTCTTCCCCTCCATGCTGCATGTTACCTCACTCTTCGAGGTGCATCAAATGAGTTAGTGGATTTTGCGGTGGAAAAGCATGCAGGCATGCCGGTGAATGGAGGTAGGTGAGGTTTGGAGGGATGTGTCTTGTCCAAGTTAGGTGAAATAGGAATTTGAGTGTATGACAAGTGGGGCCTACTCAGATGAAAAATATTTTTGGTATTTTGCATACAATGCGTGAAATAAATATAGGAATGCAAGAATAAATATTTTGGCCTGCTAGTCAGCCAGTATTTTCATGGGGTTTTAACACTCCACAAAATTATTTATATGGGGTACTCGATTTTTCCGGCGCAAAAGAAATTAAAAGGAGTTAATTACCGACGCACCTCGTAGAGGGTTCGTGAAGCCTAAAGTCCACCTAACTAGACTCCCCTCCAATTCTTTTAATTAATTATCAGTGCATTCTCCGCCGAGATGGTGGTGACAAAATCTCTTTTTTCAACTATATCTAACAAGAGCGAGGCTCCGGCCCGCGGCTTGAAAGCAAATTTCTCTTCCTTTTCCATTTAAGTTGAATGCGGATTTCCACTGCGATATCAATGTGTGTATTGGGCCGCGTTCTCAAAAGCAAAGTCTTCCGAATGACGTAAAACTCATGAATCGCTGCATAAAACGTAAAGTCTACGTATGAAGAACTCTAATTTGACCGGTATGTTCTCGCAATTCCTCGCGGATATCTCGATGGATTGACCGCTAGCCGCAGGAAATTGAAGTCGGGACTAGACGGCAGGCTCGAAGTTTGTCAAAGACGGATTTTGGCATCAAGAATCGCATTAATTTGTCGCAAGATCGCTGCAAAGTGCATTGTCAAAATATTGGTTCCTAAGTAGAGCACCGTAATGGGCATCCCCGATCTTCTTATTTTGTGAAGTTCATTGAGGATGGCCTCACCGCTTCTAACTTGATCACCTCCATATATAGTGGGTGTAATGGTCTCTTTCTAAAATATTCCTAAGATACCTTGCATAGGTAGGGACTTGTATAGCATCGGTAGAGGGATATTGATGTATAGCTTTGAATTACCTCTACAAATTTTCCAAACTATCATCCACTTGGGTTTACGCCGCTCTCTGGAGCAAGATATGGTGAAGTTGTATCATGAAAAAGTCTTTCATCACATGTAGTTCTCGAGGCAAAAATCTCTATTTCCCCATCATCCTTTTCTCTTCCTGATGGTACCGGGTACCATTGGTGGTAGCCGGGTGCCGCCTCCCTCAATCGGCTTTTCTATTGTTCTCCTTCGGTACGGTGGATCACGCGGTGGGACTTACCACGCCTAGTGGTGACATTGTGTACCGCTTCATGGTTAGCTGTGTAGTGTGGCAAAACAATTTTAAGTATTTGTGATTTTATCCTTTTATTGTAAGCATACTTTAAAGCAAATCAAAATTATCCATCTTAAGATTTATATCTTCAAACCTTAATGGCTAGGCAACAAAGTTTAGAAAATCATCATTAATTCTAGCTTGCTCATTAATTAACTCTTAAAGATGGTTGTTTGGGAATATTACCTTTTTGGTACTTTACCTGGTAGTTGGATCGCAGGTTGTGAATTCCATCCTTGTTTTGATCAGGTTAAAATCGAAATTCCTGTGAACGGCGCAGGCTTGAGTCCACAACATGTCAATCAATATAGTCTTTAAAGCCTCGACGCATCCTTCTTTTGTAATTGGCTCTTCAATAACACATCCATCTTGGTTGATAATGATGCATTTCTTGGTATTTCTTCCGGTAGATGGGAGCGCTGAGTGCTTCTTGGGACCTTGGTTTTCCTCGACATCCTTTCCATAAGTGCTCACCTTCCCAAGTGAGTGACAAATGATCCTCCCGCCAAGAAATTTATCCAAATGCTCTTGAAAGCTTTGATAATCCATGATAAAATCCTCAGAGGGAGTAAATCAATCTCCATTCCATGATGGGGCAACTGACAAGTATGCATTCTTCTAAACGCTCCCATGCTTCCTCGAATTGATTCCTTCAATAAAAAATTTTAGTATTTTTCCTCGTGAAGTAAAATAGCTTTTTGCCCATAGGGAAATAAATTTTGATAGGGAAGGTTGTGTCATTTATCCCATGTCTTGATTTTTATTAGCATAGAACCATAACTCTCGCTTTCCCCGTGCCACGAAATGTAAATGCTGAGTAATATGATATCTCTCGAAAAAACGCTCTTTTGATAGTGAAGGTGTTAAGTACTCGTGTACCCACCAGATGAGCCGCGTATCCTCGTATCCACCCAATTGAGCAGCTTGAACCATGTTGATGAAGTCGGGTCTTGAGCTCAAACTCAAGATTGTTAGTTTGAAGTAATCGTCCAAAGGCGCATCGTTCTCGTTTGAGCGTAGAACCTCGTGAAAGTCCTTCACCCAGCTTCAAAAGTTGATTGTATGCTTTCCTCCTTTAACTCAATTTTATTCCTAGCTTTTAACGGGCGAAGTGAATCTCAATCAATCCTTTGCTATGATAAACCCTGTGTATAAAATATAAAACCAAGAAAAACAAGGCGTGGGTAACTCAAGTAAAGTAAAGTGCCTAGTTTAGACCTCATCATGCTTCTTCTACAATAATACCCCAGCGTTACTCTCCCCAAGAACAGCCAAATGCTTGTTGGTAGCCATCACTTTGCAACCAATAGGTGGGAGTTAATCACTCTAAGGCCATATTGTTTCTCACAAGTACTTCTCCATCTCATAGCTTTACCATAGGCTAGGTTGTCATCCCCTTAATGCTAGAAATATGTGCTAAGCATGATTGTGCCGCATTTGCAATCTCTCTAAAACAAATATATCTATCATTAAATTATCCTCAAGTAAAGCGCTAATGCATAAAATAGCCACACAATACATCATTACATTTCACCTGAGGGATCCTGTGTTTATCATTTATAATTCTACCACAGAGGAATATAAGGATGTGTGTATCGAGCACATTATTAGCTAGCATACTTATGAGAGAATCGGGTCACTAACACTACTTTAGAAGTGTGGGTTAAGCCAATAATGATATGATAAGTGATGTAAAACAAAGGCAAAAGCTAACACACAGAGATGTAGGTATAGACTACTCACTACCAAACTAACGGACTTACGTTAAGAGACGTAATTTTATATAGTATTAAATCTAATACTAAGTCAAAATATCTACCCTAGGTCATATACCATCATATACAAAGATAACAAATCCATGAATCTATGTATCCCTAAGACGTATGGAGGAGAATCCAAGAACAAAACAAGATAATCCCCAAAACCATTCTCAACTAGTCTTATAACCAAGGGATGGACTCAAAGACTCCAACAACAGAATAATAATATCACAATCTGATCTACCACACAACCCAGATATAAGATGCATCCGCTAGAGCAGATCATATCTAAGTACCATGCTTACATAATTATTTCTACCACTCCAACCTCGAAAGTAATTAGGCTTCTTACCAATAGATACATGAACCTCACAATTAATCATAACCATGTCAAATATACTACTAGAATAAACTAAGAACATAGCAAACCAACAATACTTAATATTGAAATAGAATAAAGTCATGGATACAAAGATAATACCGTAATGACTTGGATTCCATCGAGAATCCTCGCTGGCAAAATGTTTCTAATTATCTCACACTAATTCTCACTGATAATGTTAATGAGATTTATCGCCCTTGGATCAAAACCTACCTTGGATTGGATGACACTAGATTACTCCTCATAGGCGTTTGGAACCTATAGTTGGGTGAGGTATAATGTGGGCTCAAAAGCGGCGTCACTGCATGCCCTTCTGGCCTCGCTCGCCGTGGGTCCCCTCAGGTTGTTCCCCGTGTCTCTTCGAATAGTTCTCTACGTGAGGTTGATATACGCCACGTAGTAATGCCTTGTGTCGAGGGGCTTCAAATCTCTAGGCTCCTCGCTTAATCCCTCTAAAAATACATAATTCACCAAAAAACTCGTGGAAATTGTTAGTATGCTTCCTTGTTCTGTGATATTCATTTTATGCTCTTATTTCATATTTAGTTGGGATATATAAAAAGTAGTTCAATAAGAGATGTCACAATACTCGCCTATTTCTAGAGAGAGGCTAATCAATGTACGGGCTATAAAGTAGCCCTAAGCAGTTGTTGCTACATTATAGGTTCACTACCGTATAAACGCCTACCGACCACAGCTGATCGTGCATTGTTGCCACCTGCCACACGGTACTACCGCCTGCGTGATAAAGATCACAATCGCTAAGCTACCTACGCATCAGCCATTCCTACCTACCACTTATATATAAAAATGTACTCGCTGCAGAGAGAGAGCTATGTATGGCGTAACCGCACGTACGACTTTCTTCCTCAAGTATCACAATTCTCTTATCCATATATATGGCTCTATTTGGGAGAAAGCCTCCATTACAAACATTTTATCATGGGTAGACAAAGGTATACAACAAAAGTACTAGGGCGGGTGTTTCGAAGATTGCTGCTGCAACATTGCTTACGTAAGCCGCAGGTGATGCTCGTAAATCTTATTGTTGCATGGATCGGCCGGAAGACGGAAAAGCACAAGTAGCGCATTCTTGTGCTTCACACGCTGCAGAGCCCCGCCTCGCTCTACCTTACGCAAGCATCGCCCATATTTCGTTCTTCATGTCCCATCCGCCTTTACTTAGATCAAGTAGTTATTAACGCGGTAGCATTGTAACCACCTCGCATAGTGCTGAAGGGTGTTTTTGAGGTGGTTAGTTTCACGTGTTTGTACACTTTGATTATTGTACCGTCAATTCGTAATCACTCAATTGTAATGCTTTCGGTGGAAGTATGTACAACCTTCACCCTGTAATACCGTCGCAGAGAAATTCAATTTAATTGAAAAAATACCAAACCTTGTCCTAAAAAATCTCAAACATCGCGGGTTCCCTTCATTACGTGGTATGCAATTTTTGCCTAAGAAGAAAAGTTTGAGGTTGAGACCACACGTGGAACTGGCTCCAAAGCTAGTTTACATAAATTTCGTCGGGCCGCTTCCAATGAAAGGTCAAGTGTACCTTGTGAAGCATGTCTACTCCCACAATGTAGAAATGTCTTGAATTTTTTACAACCTTGTACACCCAAATTAAGTACCCCCTACACAAGATCTTAGGTTTTTCCTTTCTGGATCCATATTTTATTAGATAGATTTTCCTACGTGTGATAAACGATAGAAGGCAGGCTAATGCTTGAAAATCATGAATTTTGCAAAATCTCAACCTACACCGAATTTCCTAGACAATAATATAGACCATGTGGGAAAATTTTGGCACCACTCTATTTCCTCATAGTGGAAAACCTAGCTCAACCAGAATTACTAGGTCAGCTTTCACGTAGGAAATTCAATTTAATTCTCTGAAAAAAATACAAAACCTTAAGTCCCAAAAATTCCAAATACCGTGGTTCCTTCACATCGGCATGTGCACGCCTAAGAAAAGTTTGCCAAGACTCTTAAATCAATATGACCTAAATATAGCTTGCGGATGTAAATTCTGCCGTAATACCATAAGCTTCCGGCGAAAGGGGCTATGCTTTGTGAAGCATGTGTCTACCCTACAATGAAATGTTCGAATTTTTGTGGCAACCCTGCACCCAACTTGCGCCCCGGCCACGCGATCTAGGTTTTTCTCGACCATATGCTTTTGCCATAGATTTTCCCGCGATAAACTTTGGTTAAAATATCACTATCGCTTCGTGATTTGCAAACCGTAGTAAGTTGTCCTCTTTATCAGTTTCTATTAAAACCCGGCAAGGATAGTGGTATTTCAAACCGCATGCTTAGTAATATCTTTCTCGCCAGGAGATTAGTTTTCTGGACAGCTTTATAATAACTGTTAGCAACATAGAAAGCATTTATATATTTATGTTCGCCCTTCCTCGCTTAAGCATAAGAAGGGCTTTTTCCATAAATTACGCCTCCTATTATGATATATGTAAATGCACAATATCCATTGAAAGTGTCAATACCTATTGCGTATATATAGAGAGGAGCAAACCCATTACAATATCCGATACATATATGATAAATAAAGACCTTGAAAAGGCAAGGCATAGATAAATGTTAATCTACAAGTAAATAGATCAATGTTTCCTATCAAAGTGTGCCAAACATACTTTAAAATAAAAAACGTTTAAGGTAATGTGATTCTGTCGTGAAGACTCCGATGGGGATTTTGAAAGCCCATCGGCGCTGATGTTCCATCGGCAAGTTTCCCAGGTTTCTTTGTGCTCGCATTCAACAATGAGGGTACACCTCGTGATTTACATTGAATCCACAGCAGCGACATGTTCAGCGATAATCTTTGCTCTGCCGTGTGGTTTCATATCCAATGACAAGATGGCATTCGCAGTGAGTAAAGTCATAGCATCTATGAAAATCGCTGATCACCAAAGCGATTTTCATTGAAGCAGATTTTCATAAATCGGATATATCTTATCCCAGAATGCCATGTCTCATATGGACATGTAAATCCAAATTGCCCAAATTCTCAAGCACAATGTAACCGATGGCTCCGCGAATCTCACAAATGCTCTAACCTTCTGCCGCTGTTCAGCTCACCTTCGAAGACTCTTGTAGCACCCCCTGTGTGTAAAACCATTTTGTGGCCTAAGATTCATAAGAACGATATCAGACGCGGAGGGCTTCTCCCATAGAGAAAAGCCATAGATATGTATGTGGAGAGTAGCAAAGAAGAACAGCAACCGAATCAAGAGTATCAAGAAAGAGTACTTCCTTAAGAGAACCGGAATTACAAATCCTGGGCGGGCCGCGACTCAGCCGCAGGCCGATGCCGCGGTAATGACCGGACACGCCGGTTTTCACGGCACCCCTGAAGGATAGCGAAGTTCACGCCGATAATTGGCACCTAAGATAAACCAAGCAATCGCGGGTCGGGAGAACGCAGGCAACAAGGTTCTTCCCCGCAATGGTGTGGTTTCCAGCCGCCGCGGCGCATCGCTCGGCCAAGGATAATAAAATAACAGCCGTTCTTAGTTTTAACCCCGGCAGTGGATTCATAACACCGCCAAGGTAGTGCGCCACCTAAGCAGCGATATATATGTGATCATTGCCGCAGGCCGCAAAAGTGCACCCATGTAAGCAGCATATCGACATTGATATAACCCTCGTCGCCAGTGGTGCTCACCTTTTCTCATGGGAAGCGTAGACACCGGCTTGCCACTACGGAACCGTAGAAGACTAGAGCAAATACCTATTCTCATAAGGCCGCAAATGACGTATCACAGTGCCATGACCTACTCTGTTCTTATATTATAGATATACTGCTATATAATTTACTTCTACTAAAATGAAAAAATTTATAATACGGAGGTAATGCGTAAGTGCGCAATGGGTTAGTTGAAATCTCAATGCATTAACGCTTATAAAAATTACATCGATTTCAATAAATCTATTTTACAGATATAACTATTTGTTTCACCGACGAGCTAATCACCGCCGCTCATGTGTGGGCCGCATAGCTGGATCAATGAAGGTGGAGACCGCTGTCGCCCCGCGCTACCATTGGAAACCTGTACCGTGAATTGCCGCTACCGCGACGCCACAATGGAAACGCATAGCGCTAGAGATCGCGTATAATTCCAACCGGGCGATCGTGGAATCTTGGCGGTTGGGCTGGACGCCGCTCGGGATCGCGGAAGTGGGAAATCACTCAACTAGGCTAATCTTAATACTGCGAGGATGTATGCAAATGCGGAACAACTTTGCTTCTATTAATTTCCGTCCTCTTTATAAGGCCCCCTTGGGGTCATTTTATAGTCCGTAGACTATTACAATTCGATTTTACCCTTCTACCAACCCTAGGTTCCGGCTCCTTCGCCCGGGGGGGTAGAATGGTATTTCGGCTCTATGATCCTGTCCCACTCTCATGGGGCCGCCGCCGCGGCAACATCGGCATCGCAGAGATATAAAGTAAGAAAAGCCTTGACCTCAAGCCCTTCCGCCCGGGTGGCCGAAAGTGTCGGCTTTCGACCACGAACCGAATCAGGGGGATTAGCCCCTAATCTGAGCCCCGCCCGGTGTTTGCGCCTCATCGGACCTCACGAGCGTACGTACACCCGCCCGATTTGTCCCTCGATACACACGCCCGAATGTAAGCACTCTCGCGAAAGCAAACACTTTCGCGTCGCGCTCCCGCCTGCGGTGTTGACGGAAAGCTTTCCGCCGGCTTCTTCACCCGAACACCAACGCTTTAGCTTGCCGCAGCCTTCCTTACGGTGGTGACAAGGCGAAGGCCACGACATCCGGCGACAACGGTAGGGGACGCCCGATTGCCTTTGCACATTGCCAGCCTCCTACGAAGTTGGGCGGCGAATGGCTCGACATTACGGCCTCCTTGGGCGAATCGACGCCGCGCCCATTTGTGAACCGACTACGCCCATACATGCGAAACCCTTGGCCGCCGACTTTCGAGGCGAATGTCACGGCATTAAGCCCGCCGGTGGATTTTCGCCGGCGAGATCCTTGAGGCCCGGCCGTAGGGGTGGGCAAACTTGCGCTCCCCAGCGGTACCCCTCGGACGGAAGGCAAGGGGCCTTTCACCCTTCCTTTGGTTTTGACCTATTCGGCAAGAAACCCCCCTCAAGCGAAAGCACGAGTTGATTGATTGATTTTTTGCGAGACGCCGCGGCGGCTCCTCGAGCTGCGAGCCCGAGGCGGCCGTAGCGGGACCTCGCCTCGAGGGCACGAGCGAATTCCCCTATATATGGAGCGCGGGCACGGGCGGCGATCCCACCCTGCTCACTTGCTCTCTTGCTTCCCGGCTTTTGGGCGCGCTTGAGCCTTCGACCGCCCGAGCTTTTGGAGGTTTTCGGCATTCGGAGTTTGGTGGCTTTTGGCGTTTGAAGGCCTTTCTCGGTTTCATTCGCCGAGTAAGTTCTCTTTCCTCAACTTTCCATTTCGATTTGTGACGGGGCGCCTCTTTTATTTTAGGGTTTTTCGTCGTTTCCTATTTTGTATTCTAGGTTTTGTTGATTCGGTAGAATGTCGGGTCCGGCGCCGGGATCCGGTTCTTCATCGAAAGTTCGGATCCACCGGTAGCTCGAGAGTGCAGTTTCGGCCCCATAATCAACACGAGGCCTGTCCAAAGCATCAATCCACATCTCTACTCTAGCTTTCGGATGATAGCGATTCGAGTCTACGAATCCGGTCGGACCTCAAGGCTGCAGATAAGGCCGAATCGATGTGGATATTAGGGTCGCCGGTTGGTGGTCGAATGTCGGAGAACCTGAGCGGACCTCTCGGGGCGGAACCCGAGAAATCCTATGAAGCGCCCGGTTGGTTCGACGGCGAAAGCTTTTCCTATCTTGAAGGTTCGGGGAGAATCGGGCCTTCGTCTCGTCGTGAAATTTCATCGCTCGGAACCCTCGAGTTTCGTAGGGCGTCTTGAATGACTATGTGCGGAAGGGGTTTCATGGACCGACGCACAAGACAGTTTTTTAGGGCACCGGAAGGGGAAAAAGTGCCGAATCCTAGACACGGGGAAGCGGTCGTCTTCAAGGATTGCCAGTTGGGTTTCGATCACGCCTGCCGAAGATACTTTCATCGGGCGGTTCTTGGCGTTTCGGGCTTCGTTTCACCATCGGACGCCGAATCGTTTACCCGCTGGGCGCTTTTAGTATGGGCTATGAAGATGATGGGAGCCCCCGATGGCGTGGAGACCTTTGTGCAATTCTATGCCTTGCATAGAAGCCAAGAAAGTTCGGGATGTGAGGAGGGAGGAGCATTGTTTCGCGTGCGGTTTGGCGGCTATCGTTTATCCCGAAGGCCAACATTCGTATTGCTCCCACCTTACGCAACAAGTGGACGGATGGACTCGATTACGGTTCTATCTTGTTGAGTCGGGCCGGGAATGAGCAAGAAGCGTCCACATCCCAGGCACACTGCCATTAAGTAGTGGCTTGAGAGGCGAATGGTACCGCTAAGTGCCAAATGCTATGCTCATGCCTTTGAAGGCGTCGATGGGGATCTTTGAAGCCACCTTGGCGTTTTCGATTTACCCGGGCGCGGCAAAGTACAAGAGACTTGGTTGAGGAATGGATTGCTATGGGGGTTCGGCGGCGAGCTCAAGGGTGAAGTTTGACATACCGAATCCAACCTATGACTCTGAAACCAATGTCGTTCGGACCACCGTTCCTTCGTTTTCATTCGAAAAAGGCATTTTTGGAGCATGTGGTGGTGGCGACGCTATCCCGGATCCGTCGCTAAGCGGGAATATGACTTGGCTTTGCGAGATCCTAGGGGATAAAGCTCGAATCATCAGAGCTTTCGACGCCATGGAGGTTTCTTACCCCCATCGGCTATCTCGGGAGGAGGCTAAAGGCGGAGAGAGCAGCACGAAGGCAGCCTACCGCGCGAAAAGCCGTTGTTCGAGATTCGGCCCCTCTTGAACAAGTCAAGAAGCGAGAAGACGTCTCACCCTTCGAGGGGACGAAAGAGCCTAAAGACGTTCGAGGGTAGGTCGAGAACGGCTAGGTTCCAGCCTGCGTAGCCGAAGGTCACGTTCGGGCCGCACTTCTCGTCTTTGGGATAGTTATACGCCCGGTATATTACACTATCTTTAAGGGGCATTCGATTATCGCTTTCGTCATTTTACTATGTTTGCTAATGTTTTACATTCGTACTATTTTCTAGGTCCTCTCCATCGATGGGGAGGACATGGCGGCAAAGGTGTCAGGACCCCCTCGCCACATCGAACGATGCCGGAGACACCACGTCTTCCGCCCGTTTGCGCCTTTTAGCGGACGCGCCGGGCCGCCTTCGGCGTCGAATGCCGCGGCCTTGAGAAGAGGTCAAGACTACTCCGACTCGGAGGCATTTGCTCCCTCGTCTTCGCTCTCCCAAGGCCGCCTCGGGTAAGTCTCCGGTTTACACGGGAATTTATGAAGACATCCGGCATTTTCAAGGAGACATTATTTGGATTCGGCTCACTCTCCCTCGGAAGTCATTCAAGTGATTTCAAGGAGACTATTGTGTACTCCGGGATCAGTTCTTCCGCTTCGAGGAGATGAGTCCGAGACGGGAGAAGACTTACAAGCTTGCGTGTTGTCTAGGAACGCATTCGGATGCCCGATTGGTGGCGGGGGTAGATCCGCGAAGGCTGCCGCTTCTTCCTAATGCCGAAGGAGTGAAATTCGCTACCTAATGTTCAACCTCCTTCGCGGCTCCCCAAACTGAGAGGGAGCTTCTGAAGACGGATCCCCAGCCGCTCTTTGACGCTCGAATTTTTATGCGTCGGGGTAAGTTTTTAGATTCGGCTTTTATGATATCCGAATGTTTTGCTTTCGGAAATTTGATGACAATTTGGCTCTCGGTTTTTTTTTTCGGTCGATGCTTGTTGCCGGACCTTGAGAAACAATTCCAAGGTCAAGGGCAAGAAGCTTCTTGATCTTGAGAAGGCAAAGACCGAGAAATTGGCCAAGGAGTTGAAGCGGGCCAAGGACTCGAAGGCCGAGCACTTAGGGAAAAAAGGCCGAGAAGACGTCGCCGATGAGCTGGCTCGAAAAGTCTCGACTTGGAGGCCGCCTTTGAAGCCGAGAAGAAGCGAAAGCCGGCCGCTTTAGATGCGCTCTTGAGAGTGAGACGAAAGTTGGGATCTCGGGCTGGGCGTCTCCTCGGCCACGTCGGCGATGAAGCCGTAGTCTTGCAGAGGCTCGGTGAGAAAGAGATGCTCACTTGGCTCGTGCAAGAAATTAGGGGTGCGAATGACCGGGTGGAGACCGGACGAGGCTATGCCTCTCTAGAGACTCTCCCAGGGCTTTCGGCACCGCCTTGCATGAGCTAGGTTGCACGCGCATATTGAAGCCGTGGAGCCGAATGAGGATCCGGCCGCATCGGGCGTAGTCCGCCCCGCTCTTTTTTCAGCCGCCAAATTTTACCAAGGCTACTTGTTTGGAAGGGTGGGAGGGATCTCGCCATGTACCCGCTTGGACGAATCCCGAGCCGTGGTAAGTTTGGGTTTAAAGTTGTTTATTTATTTTGTTATAGTTTTTATTTTTAGTGGGATTCGTCCTATTTGCCTTTGCAACTGCTAATAAATTTTGCTTGTGCAACTTCACGGGGGCCACGAGGATAAGGCGGAGATTCGGGAAGGTCGACGCCTTCATCATGAAGCGGGGGGCGGAACTCCGGGCCGAATGTGGGAGCCCCTCCTTTGCGGAACTCCTCCAACTCCGCCCCCCCGGAAGGGGCCGAAGATGGCCCAAGACCCGGCCCAGGATAGGGTAGAGTAGATGATTTTTATTCGTAGTTTCTTTGGATTCGCCTGAGCGGCCTTTTTGTAATGATACAATGGTTGAGAAATTTTCTTAAAGCGCTAAGGCGGGTTCGATGAGGGACTTCCGGTATATTGGAAGATTCGTTTCCTTTACGAGTTGAACGCAACGGGCCCGGGCGTTAGCGGGGCTTCTTGGATTAGGTCCTTGGAAATTCGGCCCGATGGGGCCGAATGAGTTTTTTTTGCTTCTCGAGAGAGGCTTATTCGTCGGGGGCATCGCATGCTTGACTTTTTGGAGTACTTTCGTTCCCTCGCTAGACAGAGAAACTTAGTTCGTGGCGTTTTACTTGAGCCGAAAGTAGAGATAAAGAGGAACCCATTGAGCTTTCGGCTCCTAGATATAGGTATTGCTCGTAAGGGATCTTTGGTTGAATAAGCCATGTAAATGATGCTTTCGATTAAGAACGGTTTCGTTTCCTCGGAAAAAGTTGTCTTTTACAAGAAACCCCCCTCCCCTTTTTGCGAGGAAACGATAGTTGTGCACTTTGTCGAAAGTGATTTTATCTTTCAATCATGTTAGTACATTTGTCGTACAGGCGTGTAGAGCTGGCCTATTTCTTGGTCGAATGCTATCTATTTGGACATTCGGCCATCTTGGAGCTTCTGACTTTCTCTCTTCTCCTTGGTAATCGGCGGTGTGGCGGTGCTTGACATTGTTATGTGGCGGGGGCTCGGGCGAATGTGTGATCTTTTCGGCCTTCATTAATGGACCTTCTTACACACTCGAGTAGGTTCAGCCTTGCACATGTCATGGCCGGGGATGGACTCATGCAATGGAGAATGCTTTGTCTCGGGATTCACCGAGCATTGGCGCTTCAGATTTCGATGTTCGAGAGGATTGAGCTACCGCTTTTTGAAACCGGATATTGTCGGTTGGCGGGGTGATCCCTGCTAGGCTGAGTTGGTCGACGCGCCGCATCACTTGTGACTCTTTCAGTCTTATTTGGGGACTCTCACATGGTGAGGCTATCCTTCAACCGGGCTAGTTTTAACTCTCCGCTTCTCTTTGGCGAATCTTTGCCTCCGCCTTTCGACTCCTCTCAATCCTAAATGGCCGGAAGCCCCGGGAGGGGTGTAATCAACTATTTTCGCCTCTTATTCTTGCCGTTGTCTACCTAAGAAGATTGTTGTCACCTATGCAGCTTGTTTTTTGCTTCGAGAGAGATGTGACCCCGGGGGGGTTTTTTTATAGTGGCCTTAGGTGTCCTTTCGAGTAATCCTTGGCCTTCATTGTTTTTGATTTGCTTGAGTCGTGCAATGGATGACTACGGACGCTCGACTTCCATTTATTGCGCAGACCTACTACTTGTCCTTTTTCGGACTTTGGTGTATTGATCCTCCTGTGTGCGTCTTTACTAGACGGCTTGCATTGGTGGCCAAACCTGACTTTTTTGCAAGTTTCGGTTGGCTTAGGCGTTTTTGCCATTTGCTTCTTTTGGGATTGTCACTTTGTGACTTGCTCGACATTCGGGTCCTTTTTTCGACCTTGGTCTTTTCGGCTTCTCAAGCCTCTTGTTTCTTGATCTTTTTCAAAGATATACATCCTTTCCGGATACGTGATATGCGAATGTAGCAAGAATGATGAAGTCGCTTCTTGCTTCCGGCTCTCTTTCTCGATGCTCTTATGCTTGGGGAAAAGCGAACCTTTATAGGGGCTCACAACTCGATGTTTCAGGGTTGCCTCGTTAAAAAACCTCACGCCCCGAAAGGGTTTTCCCAGTGAGAAAAAAAAGAGCGCAACCCTATTGTAGTTTCCTGTGTTAATTATTACAAACCATGGAAAAGAAAAGAAAATTACAACTCCCAAAGCACGGGAGCATTCGCCACGCATAGAATCTCGCGGAGATTATCCGCGTTCCATGTTGGTGGTTGGATTAGGTCGCCTTCTTCCGTCCGTAGGCGAAAGACCCCGGGCTTGACCATGCTTTGCGACGACGAAAGGCCCGTACCATTGGGGTATGTAGCTTGCCCCCGCTTGTCGGCATGCCGAACCGAGACGAGATCGCCGGGTAGATGTTCTTTGAAGGATCTTCTTGTCCCTCCGGCTTTGTGTTTCCTTGTGGTAGTTGTCGAGGTTCTTCGTGGCACGCAACTTTCGAATTCAGATGTGTCGGCATCTACAAACCTTTAATTTCAGTTACATACGCTGCTCTGCGTGCGAAATGAGCCTAGCTTGAGCTCTTCGGGTGTTATGGCCTCCTCGAAATAGAGTAGGCAAAGCGGGGGTAAACCCGGTTGCGAGACTTTGAGATGTTGTGGCCCCGGACCGCCTTGATCATCTCGGTGGCCATTTTCCTTTCTTGCATCGAGACACTTGGAGACGGTGAGAAGATTAGGCCATTGGCCTTTTCAACCGCTCCATTGCTTTGCGGATGGTAGACCGGCTAAAAGTTACTTTGATGGAGAGCTCCTCACGCGAAGTTCCAAACTTCGGTTGAGTCGAGGCGCTTGCCGTTGTCCACGATTATGTATGATGGGACTCGAGTTTACAGACTATCCGTTGCCAAACGAAACTAATCAAGGTGGCTGAGGTGATTGGGCCGGGGGCCTTGCTTCTATCCACTTGGTGAAATATTCAAGTGCCGCGGCGGCGAATCTCACGTTCCGGTGCTGTTGGTAATGGCCCAACTATGCCGCCCCAGCGTTGAAGAGGCCAGGTTGGCACTATCGATCCGGTTGGGTTGGATGGCGCGCGTTTTTGCTTCTTGGCAAACATTTGGCAGCTCTCGCATGTCTTTACCGGTTGTTTGGCGTCTTCATTTTGCCGTAGGCCGTAAAACCCCTTGTCTCATTGCTCGTGTGTGTGATTTCGTGAGGTCCCCTATGAGCTCCACACATTCCTCCATGTATTTCTTCTAGAAGCTTTTCGTCCTTCTTTCGTGGCCGATGCACTTGAGCTTTGGAGCTACTATACCGTCTTTGTATAATTCTCCTCTTATGATTGAATAGTGCTTTGTTCGCGACTCCATACGTTCGTTGCTGCTGATGCTTGGATTCGGGCTCATAGGTGCACGCTAAGAATGCGAATATGGGGCTTCTCCGGGGTCATGGCTTGCGATGACATGAATGCTCTTTGGCACTTCCTCTTCATCTCTCGATTGCTTTAGCTGAGAGTTCTTTGGAAAAATACATCCGGAGGGGTTGGGATCCCTAATCACTGCTTTGCTTTTTCGCCAACTCGTCGCTTCTCGTTTTTTCACTGCGTGGTATGTACTTTATTGAGAAACCCGGAAAGTGCTTCTCCATCGATCTTACCTTTGTAGATATCTAATAAGAACTGGTTCTCTAGCCGTGTACTCCTTCTCGCAATGTCCACCGACCACGAGAGTCTAAATGCGAATGATGCATCTTTTAACTCCCATAGCCCTTAGCTGAGCGCTAGCGTACAGCAGTGCTGGCTGTATTGTTGGTGCTTGTGAGCGCAACTGTCTGGCTGTATCGATTGGCGGTCCCTGTTGAGGTGTCGAGTGCCGACACCCCAGCCCCCTTTATCGCACCAGGCTCGTCAAAAAATGCCGTCGGTAGGTTCGTCAAAAACTACCGGACCAGATTCGGCCGCGGTGTCAATACGCTATGAAGTCGACTATCGCTTTTGTGACTTTATTGTCGATCTGTGTTCATAATCAATCACGATTCGTTGAGCTCCGTTTGCCCACTTTCCAACTCTTCCGATGGCCCGCTATTTCTGAGCAGGGCCTCCAGTGGTGAGGAAGAGATAACTCGGATCTTATGTGCACAGCTAATGTCTTAGCTTTCGGCTAGCCATCGAGAGACCGTGTAAGCTATCTTCTCTAGCTACACGGTAGTTAAGCTTTGCCGCCGAAAGGGCCTCGCCATACGTAATAGATGGGAAAGCATTTAAGCTTGTTTTCATGTTCTTTCTCTTCGACCGGGACTGCACTTACGCGCCTTTGGAGATGCCGCCAAGTACTTGATAAAATTGCTTTTGTGGGACGGTTTCGTCATTGTTGTCGGGTTGGTGAGATAGTCTTTTAGGTCTTGGAAAGCTTTTTTGCCTTTCGGGACCCCATTCGAACTTCGGTGCTATTTTTGAGTACCCTCGAAGAATGGCAATCCCTTCTCGGTGATCTTGATATGAACTGGCTGAAGCGCCGCCAACCGCCCGTAAGTCGCTGAACCTTCTTTCGGCCGTCCGGGGCTTCATGTCTACAATGGCCGAGATCTTGTGCGGATTCGCCTCTATACCGGCCGGCTGAAGCTAGGCATCCCAACATCTTGCCCTTGGTGATTCCAAAGATACATTTCTCCGGGTTCAGCTTAAGGCCGCTTCGTCGTAGGTTTGCGAAAGTTTCTTTCAGATCGTTGATATGAGATTCTTTCGTCTTTCGCTTATTACAACTATATCATCCACATATGTCACTAGGTTCTTCTTTTTCTTTTGTTCTCACGAACACCTCGTCGACATTACGGAGAAGGTAGATCCGCATTCCGCAGCCCTTAGGCATTCGTTTGAAACAATAGGTTCCCCCGGAGTGATGAAGCTTGTCTTCTCCTCATCTTCTGGGTTCAGATGGATCTGGTGATATCCAGAGAAGCAGTCGAGTAGGCTCATTCTTTCACAACTTGAGGCCAAGTCGATCAAGGTATCTATTCTGGGGAGGGGGTACGGGTCTTTGGGACATGCCTTGTTTAGATCAGTGAAGTCTACACACATTCGCCACTTTTTGATGTTGGGATATGATGTCTTTTTTCGGACCATTACCACATTCGCGACCATTCGGATATTGGACAGGTCTTATGACGCCTGCATCAGAGAGTCTTTGAACCTCAGCTGCTGCTGCGGTACTTCGCTCTTCGGATAACTTTCTCAATCTTTGTTTCTTTGGTTTCACTGTTGGTATGACACTCAGATTATGCTGAGCCAGGCTTCGGCTTACTCCTTTTAGGTCCTCTGCTGACCATGCGAATACATCGGAGTTGGAGTCAAGAAATGCTGATAACTGAGCTGCTTCCCCTGGTTCTAGCTCAGATCCTATTATGATCTCTCTTTCAGGACCTGTTGTGGATATCGGAACCCTTCTGGTGGATTCGGCTGATTCCACTTTCGGCTCTTTAGCAGTCTTTGGGTTGTGTTCCGAATCTTCTTCTTCGTCTTCATCTCGCGCTGTCTCCGTTACCTCATTGATCATGCCAGTAGCGGTATTGGCCCAGATCTATTCTTCGGGCTGCCTCTTGGTCGCCCCAAACGGTTACAACGCCGAATGGGGATGGTATTTTCATACACAGGAAACTTTGCTTGATCACCGCCTCGAACTTGCTGATGACACCCCGGCCGAATATTCCGCAAAATGCGGGTAGTCTATGTTGACTATGTCGAATGTGATTATTTCGGTTCGGCACAATCCAACCTCGCCGAAAGTTCTTTGCAATGTCTTTCTTGCCTATCGCATCTATCCTCTTTCCGCCCGAATCCGAACAAGGAGTTACGGTGGGGCAGTAGTAATCACGGTCCATATCCATGGTTTGGAAAGCTTTGATGAACAAAATATCTCGCTGAACTCGCCATTGTCTATCAAGATGTTGTGAAGTGTGAACTTGTCGACATTCGCCGTTGCCACGAATGCATCAGTATGTGGGTAATCTCTTACCCGAAAGTCAGTTTCGTCAAATGTGATCGGTACCATCGACCAGGCTGGCCTGTTCAGGGGCATCCTTGGTGTTATCGTGTGAACTCTTCTCACATAATCTCTTCTCGCTCTTTTGCTTTCATGCTCAAGGTTGGATCCTTTGTGATTGCGTAGATGTGACCACGGGATGGGAGAACTGAGTTTACTAGCCTATTTTCCGACTTGCTTGGGCTTCATTTGCACATTCTCGCTGCGATTGATCCAAGTTTACCGGGGAAGATGCTGCCATCGATGGTGGCTGAGCTTGTGGAGCATAACCAGGTAGTTCCAAAGTCGCGATTATGGTGAGCTGGAAACATGAGCTGATGCGTTAGCGGAGGTGGTGGTGGCGGTTGGACATTTTGATAACCGAAATAAGCATTCGGTACTGTGTGTCTGCTTGTTTTCTCTCATGTTGTATACATGTTTTGGAGCTTGGCCGCTTTGCGTACTTTTCGTCTTTAGATTTCGATCTTTGGCCATCTGTCCATACTTACAATCTTGTTTGAAATGACCCATGTTTTCACCAAATGAAATGAAGCAGTATGGCACTTTCGGACCGTCTCGACCTCTTCCGCGCCCTCTGCCCCTAGAGCTTCGGCCACCTCGATTGGATTGATTCGCTTTAGAGATTGAAGCGTCACCCGAGAATGGTTCTTTGGTTTCGGCCGTATGTGCCGAATCCTCTTGCACATTGTTGACAGGGCGAGGAGTCTTGCCACCCCTTGGAGCATTGCTGTTGTTTGGGTGTGGCGATTGCTGCTTCTCGTCCTTTCTTGCTGCCTTTCTTCTTTTTAGGCCTTCTTCGGACTTGGCGAATTTCTTGATCTGGTCATATAACTCGGTCAGGTCTTTCGGCTCTTCTCTATCTAGAAGTGCAGCGCATTGGCCGATAGCCATGCCCTCAATTGCTGCTGCAATTACTACTTCATCCGAGACATTGGGCCCGTGCATTCCGCGGGCTGCACAATCTTCTCCAAGTATTGAGTTAAAGACTCTCCTTCCTCTGCTTGAGCTTTAGGAAGTCCCGGGTTCCCTTTTTCAAGGCACGGAATCCCTCAAAGGTGATGATCGGTTTGCTCTTTTAGCCGTCTCCGATTTCTTATCGATAGCGGGGGAGTGCTATGTACCATTCATCGCGATGTCCCTACCGCCATTATGAGAGATTTTGCTAAAGTAATCGAATCCCCTGCCCCGAATGTCCGCTGCTTCATGGCTTTGCGATGAACTTTCTTGGATCCGATTTCCCATTGAATGATGGTAGCCTAGGCTTGTAACCAACCGACCCACGGGCTAAGCTGTAGTTCGGACGAAAAGTGGCGGCCGAATCGACCTCACCTCCCCGCAATGAAAGTGGTTCTTGCTCCCCCTTGGGATGTTTCGCGTTTCCTCCATCGCAATATCTCCCGTAGCAGGTTTTCTTTTTTCAATTTGGGCGAGCCTCAAGCGCTCCCTAGCCTAATCCCTCTCGCTTTGGCTGCCGCACGCCTCTCAACATTGCCTCTTTTCGAGCCCTTAGTTCCCTAAGCTCGGCTTGTTTAAGGCTCAACTCTTGAATCAGCCTTGCCCGCTCTTGTTCATTACCTGGTGCCTGATGATCCTCTGCGCGATCGTCGTCGGCGTTGTCTTCATCTTCTGGAGGGTCGGAGCCTCCTGCTCCGGAAGTCCCTAGCCCGGTCAGAGCCCCCGGCCCCATGGCGGCGTCTTCCGCCGCACCTTGGCCCTGGGCGGCCGGTGTGACCTCCACTGGAGGATCCGAAGATGGATCCGCCGGAGAAGGTCCAGCCGGAGCTGGTGCCGCTGCCTTAGGCCTCCCGCGCGTTGGAGCCATGGGTTGCCCGCACAACCACGGTGGGCGCCAATGTTGGGGTAGCCCCGAGGCGACTGCCCCCTGGTAGGACGAATCACTCAACTAGGCTAATCTTAATACACGAGGATGTATGCAAATGCGGAACACTTTGCTTCTATTAATTTCCCATCCTCTTTACAAGGCCCCCTTGGGGTCATTTTATAGTCCGTAGACTATTACAATTCGATTTTACCCTTCTACCAACCCTAGGTTCTAGCTCCTTCCGGCCGTGGGGGGGTAGAATGGTATTTCCGGCTCTGTGATCCGTCCACTCTCGTGGGGCCACCCCTGCGGCAACATCAGCATCTGCAAGAGACAAAGTAAGAAAAGCCCGACCTCAAGCCCTTCCGCCCGGTGACCGAAAGTGTCCTTTTCGACCACCGAACCGAATCCAGGGGGATTCGCCCCTAATCTGAGCCACACCCAGGTGTTTCCTCGCGCCTCATCGGACCTCACGGGCGTCCGTACACCCACCGATTTGTCCCTCGATACCTGCCGAATGTAAAGCACTCGCCCGAAAGCAAACACTTTCGCGCGTCGCTCTCCCCAAGACGGTGTGACCGGCGGCTTTCACTGCCGGCTTCTTCACCGAACACCAACGCTTTAGCTTGCGCAGCCTTCCTCACGGTGGTGACAAGACGAAGGCCCGACATCGGGCGACAACGGCCGGACGCCGGCCTTCGCACATTGTAGCCTCCCCGAGAAGTTGGGCGAGCGAATGGCTTCGACATTCGGCCTCCTTGGGCCGAACGCGACCGCCTTCGCCCCGTGAACCTAACTCCTGCCCGTACATGCCGTAAACCCTTGGTTTTCGGCACCTCGAGGCCGAATGTCCCGGCATTCGCCCTCGAGTCGATTTTCCGCCTTTCGCTTGAGATCCTTGAGGCCGACCGTAGGGGGTGGGCAAACTTGCCGCTCCCCCAACACTAGTGGAACTCGGCTGAAATGACACATTTGGTCACCATCCAGTCAACACCCCAAGTATGGCCATTGGACAATTTGACACCACCATCATGATCTCCATGTCCTATGAAGCTTCCACACAAAATTTGAAGTCATTTGGCCACAAGACCTACATCGGCCGATGCATGACCATTTCATCCCCGAGACATCGACATGTGGGGACACCTTCTAGAAGAGTCGGAGAAGGCCAAGGCCCAATGGACCAGCATCGCCCGACCATGATACTTTGGCCCAAACTCTTCCAATGCGACTCGCCACATCACTAATCCATGGGGAACAAGAGAAGGCACCTGATTGGTTACGTCAATACGCCCCATGGATCGTGTTGGTACAAAATGAACGCCACGGCAAGTTTCGGACTCAAGACACGAAACGGCGGTGGGGCCAATGTTCCAAAGCACGGGGGTGGCCCACAGGTCATGGACCATGGTCGGCCGACCATGGCCCATTTGGCCAGGGACGTCCCCCCTCGCCCATCACATTGTCCACATGCTGAAATTACCTCACACGCGTTGATCTTAAAGGCGGTTGCATGGCGGTTTGATCCAACGAAGGGCAATAGAGGTCACGCGGATCGATGACGTGGCATTTGGAGTAGCCCCTACTCCACCTTGGGGCTATAAATACCCCCCACCCCTTCACTTCCAAGACATGACCACAAGGAGAACTCCACTCCAATGTAGTAGGCGTAAGCCCCGCTCCTTTAGTGTAGTAGTAGAGTGAGAGAGGGAAGTCTTCGGAGGAAGCCCCGGGGTCTGGGGAATCTCCTCCGAGGTGTACCCTCGCGGGTGTACTTCTTCTAGTGAGTAATACATCGAAGTTCTTTTATACTTTGCATATCTGGTTTAGTATAGTAGCTATTCACTCGTTCTTCATTGGTACATTGCTTTGCTTTAGTAGAGTGTTCTAGCCTAGCTAAGTCTGAGGGGTTAGAATAGTAAGAGTTAGCATAGACGTGGTGTCTAGGCTATACCTTACCGGTGTATGCCGCTTCTCGCACGGATGGATTGTGATAGCCCGGTAAGGTAGTGATGACCTTCCGGTCTCTCGTATAGATCACCACGTGTTTAGGCAAGTTCTTAAAAGGTAAGGCTCCAAAGAAAATAGTAGTTTGGTAGTGGTGACTTTATTCACCCGATTATCACCCACGCCTCCAAGTGTCCGAGGGCCGATAAAGCCACGTTTAGCTACCTAGCCTATCCGGATATCATAGCTATAGAAAACCTCTCAACTCAACTACCAAATACACACCTTGTGTCATCATAGGATGAGTCTTGATTCTTTGTTAGTTCACTTCACGTTCCTCGTGGAAATTGATACCGGAATACTCCCGGTGAAAAGCTACACCGGCACCGTGGCGGCTGCGGTTTACCATTTGCCATACTTAGGTGTATCGGTCCTTTAGTGGTAACACTAAAGAATTGTCAACACACTGTCGCTGGAATATTTTACCAAGTGGGTAGAAGCAAGACCGTTGGCAAGAATCACTTCAAAGCAACCCTAATCGGTTTTTGGTCGGCAAATGATAGTACGCGTTTGGGGGTTCCATCCTACATAATCAGACAACGGCAAGCGGTTCGACTCAACTTCGTTTCGAACTTACGTGAGGAACTTTCGATCAAGTTGACCTTTCGCCTCGATCTATCACCCCACGAGCAACGGTGCGGTCGAAAAGGCCAACGGTCTAATCTTCACGGCCGTCTCTAAATCCCTGTGGGATGCCAGCAAAGGAAAGTGGCCGGCCGAAATGACTATAGCGGTTTGGGGTCACAACATCTCTAAGTCCCGAGCCACAGGTTTCACTCCGTTTCGTCTCCTTTACGGGGAAGAAGCCATAACACCTGAGGAACTTAGGCTCGCTCATTTCAGTACACAAATAGCCGATGTAACGGAAATCCAAAGATTTGTAGACGCCGACACATCTGAATTTCGAAAGTTGCGGGGGCAAAGAACCTCGACAACTACCACAAGGAGACCAAAAGCGGGCGAGACAAGAAAGTCTTTGCGCAAGAACATCTACCCAGCGACCTCGCCCTAATCCGACATTCGGACAAGCGGGGCAAGCTACAATCACAATGGTACGGACCATTCATCGCCGCAAGCATGGTCAAGCCAGCGTGTTTCGACTCAAGACGTAAGAAGGCGACGAAACCACCCACACGTGGAACGGACAACCTCCGTAGGTTCTACGCGTGGACGAATGCTCCTAGAACGGGAGTTGTAATCTTCTTTTTACTCTTTCACGGTTTGTAAGAATTAACGTACGAAACCACTCCGGGTTGCGCTCTTTTTCCTCACAGGGGAAGCCCTCTCGAGGTGTGAGGTTTTTAACGAGGCAACCTGGAAGCACTAAGTCGTAAACCCCTTTATAAAGGCACCTTTCCCCATTCAATGCTGGTTTAAACAAAAAGAGCCGAAAGCAAGAGGTGACTAAGTCACACTTGGCATATTCGGTAAAACCCTTGCCCGAGAGGGTATATCTTTGAAGAGATCAGCAAACCAAGGCATACGACCAAAAGACTAAGGTCAAAAAGGACCAAAAGTCGGGAAGAAGTCCGAAAGTGACAACTTCCAAAACCGAGGCCATCACGCGGGATAATGCGAGTTTAAGCCCAAAGGGCCAAACCGGATCTAAAGCGGCCAGACCCGCCCAAAAGGCACAACTAAGACTACGCCGGGCGCACACACTTAAAACAAACATTAGTTAGTCCACAATAAAGGACAAGGTAGGTGCTACCTTTTATTAATGGTGCAATCACAAACATTGCCTTCAAAGGCCACAATCGTGAGCAATAAAAAGCGCTAGATACGACAAGGACGGCCGAGAACACTATAAAATAAAGCCCAAAAGGGTGGCATATCCTCAAAAAATACAGCTACAAGCTGTTTAGAGGACATTTTCGGATAACCACCAAGAGCAACACTATAGCCCCAAAAAGAAGAGCCTGTGCTCTCTAGGATTGAGAGGGATCGGGAAAAGATAGCCAACATTCGGCCATATAGAGCTAAAAAAACTGAATAGTGAGTGGCTCTACCATCTTCCCTACAAGATCTTTGTCATGAAAGAGCTTGCCGACAGAGAACCCCAAAAATAGGGAAGCGTAAAGCGAAACCTAGAAAGAGCTCCGTAGAAAGTGCCGAGGGCGACTCTTGCACTACCGCGATCGCTCAAGTTGGCGCCCAATATCCGGTTTCAGCAAAACAAAGGGAATGACCCACTCGAACATCAGGAATCCGAAGCGCCGAATGCTCTGGTAAAACCCGGGACAGCATTCTCTA
The DNA here is from genome assembly GCA_015847255.1 of Hyparrhenia diplandra. Taxonomy (NCBI): domain Eukaryota; kingdom Viridiplantae; phylum Streptophyta; class Magnoliopsida; order Poales; family Poaceae; genus Hyparrhenia; species Hyparrhenia diplandra. The sequence continues at coordinate 29,348 of JADLZK010000191.1, forward strand.
TTGTGCGGGTACGTCCTCCTCGGCTTTGAACATCGAAATCTGAAGCTCCGAATGCTCGGACCAATCCCGGGACAAGATTCTCCATTGCATGAGTCCAACCCCGTAGGCAACAAAGGGGGGGGATCGAGTCTGGTCAAGTGTATAAGAAGGTATGCGGGAGAAAGCCGAAGCACAAAGCATCCGCCCAAAAAACACGGATTCGTCATCCTACTCCTAGTCGAATGTATCAAGTAGTTAGGAGAAAAGAGAAAGTCAGTAGCCCCAAGATGGCCGAATGTACAAGATATGTAAGACCAGGACCATAGAATCAAAGCAAACAACATGTACAAGGCCTAAACTAAAAAAAAGTCGCTTTTCGAATAAGACACAAAAAGTTTCGTCTCTCGTAAAGGGGGGGAGGGGGTTTCTTGACAAGGCAAAACTTTTCGAGAAGACAAAACTTTTCAAGCCGAAAAGCAACCATACACATGCACATAAAAACAAAAGATACTAAACACATGGCTAATTCAAGCGAGAGATCCCTAACGGAACAAAACCTATACCTAGGAGCCGAAAGCTCAACGGGCTCCTCCTCTACCTCTACTTTCGGCTCAAGCAAAACACCATGAACAATATTCCGTTGTCTAACGGAGGGAACGAAAAGTACTCGTAAATCGAGCATACGATGACCACGGCGAAGAATTCTTTGTCGACGAGAGGCAAAGAAATCGCTCATCCCCTCGTGACGGTTTTCCCGAGCCCTAAGCCACGAGGCACCACTAACGCCGAATCCGCCGCTCAACATTTAAAGGGAACGAATCCTCCATAAAATTAGAGGTCCCCTCGTTGACACTCAATTAATGCATGTTTTATTACCACCAAAGTGAACCACTAATACAATATTACATGTGAAAACATAACCAAACATTATTTATCTGACGAGTTCCACGAGTTTTGGTGTTACAAGTTATTTTGCAGGAATGTTATGGAAATACAAATAAAATATGCCAAATAAAGTGGGAAGCGCAAAGTCAGAAATACGTCAAAGAGCAAAGGGAAGCAAGGAGGCCGATTCCACGCCTCATCCGGACTTTGCACCAGCTGGGAAACCATCTACCAAGGCCCACAAGCCCACCAGAGAAAGGAGAGGCAAAACGGGCCGAAATCGCGGCGGCCGGCGCAATTTTTGGCGCTTTTTCCCGCCCTTTCTCTGGCGGTTCGCTACGGACTTCAAGGGGCGGTTGCATGCGGTGCAAAGTCGCGTTCCGCCAAAATCCCCTCGAAGCAAGGAGCACCCTCCATTCCCTCCTCCTCTCCACTATAAATTGAGGGGCACCCCTCCATCTTTTACACACAACACACTACACACATTAGCACTTCACTTTCACACATTCTACACAATGTAGTGGTGTCCCTCTAGGTGTTCTTCACCTAGTTGTACATTTTAGAAAAAAGAGGAAGAGAGAGGAGGGAAGAGCGGAGGCTAAGCCGAGTTTGTCGGTTTCACCTCAACTTTTGTACCTCTACGAGAGGCGACTCCTATGTGAGTAATATTCGCTTTCTTTGCAATTCTTGAGCAATCTATTTGACTAAAGCTTAGTGTTCGCTACTTGCTTACGGGATCTCCGCTCGGCCAAGAAGGCTCTAGTTTTCACGTGAAACTAGTTTTCAGAACCACCAGCTTGAACATGGTGTGCAGGCTAGAGTTTACCCAAGATTGCCCAATGCTACGGAATAGTTGTGGTAGCCCGGGGGGTGACAGCTCCGACCAGGCCTTTGTAGTCCACCACGCACGTGTTGGTGTTTTAAAGAGAGCTTCTTCGCGGCCTTCCCCGACACCGTTTTTCCAGTCTTTTCGAGAATCGGAAAGGTCGTTGTTCAAGTAAGCGGTGTAGTAAGCCAAGACTTTAGTTATCTAGTGACCTTGGGCTAAGCTTAGAAAACCCTCTCGTCCTACCAAAAATATTTATCAATCTTATCTCTTGGACGTACTTGATCCCTTCTAGTTCACTTCTCGTTCCCGTGGAAATCGATACCTCGAATACTCGGGTGAAAGCTACAACGGTACTTTCCTCGGGAACCCGCCAAAAGATTTAACGGTTGCTTTAAAACATGTAGCATTACAACCCGCAGGCGACATGGCCGAGTTAAACAAACTCTCAAGCCGTCTACCCCATCATTCGCAGCCTGGGCATCGTCCCGCGCAGGGGGGCTTCCGTCGGCAGAGGGGCTTCCAGTTTCGTCCCGAGACGCCTGGCCATCACGCTCCCGGATGAAGGCGTTCACCTTGGCCCGAATCCCTTCTTTCTCTTCAGAATTTTGAATAGGGAAACCAGGTAAGTCAACAAAACCTAGGTCGATTCGGCCCGGATGACAAGAATAAATGAACGAAAGAAATACTAACCGAAGCCCTCGACTCCGCCGCACGAAACAAAGCAAGGTCCTTTCCACCCTTCCGCCGTAACTCTTCATAGAACTTGGCAAAGAATGGAATCACCTCCGTAGGGGTCTTCCAAAGAGTCAGGATCCTTTTCGGCTCGATAGCTCCAAGATGGGGGCACCCGAAGCTCATGAAGGGCGCTGCCGAAAGCCCGGAGCGTCTCTAAGGAAGCGTAACCTCGTCCGGTGTCGACCCGATCATACAAAGATCGGACCTCTTTGACGAGCCAAGTAAGCCTCTCCTTGATCCGAGCTCGGCCGGGCGGGCGGCCTCATCGCCGAAAGAAGCCAGAAGTCGTTGCAAGGCCGAAACCCGGCTTTTCGTCTCATGCTCGAGAGCATGAGAAATAGACTCGATGGGCTCTTCTCTCAGCCTCAAGCTCAGCCTCCAGTCCTTTCATTTTCTCCTCCAGCTCCAAAGCCCTCCTTTCGGCCTTCTCGGCCTTGGATTCGCCTTCGTCTTCTCCGCCGCCTGCCTTGAGGGACTTCGTCCGACTCTCAACCTTAGCTTTTCAAGATCCAGGGCCTTGCTGCGTGACCCTCGAACTTTTCTCCAGTACGGGCGACCAGCATAGACTACAAAGAAAAAGATGCAAACAAGACACGAATCGCCAGTTAGACCGAAACTCATATCCGCGAATCAGCCAGTGGAAACCGCAACTTACCCCGGTAGCGTAAAAGTTGAGGGAATCTAGCAAAGAATCGTGGCTCCGTCTTCAATAGCTCCTTCTCCGTCCTGGGGAGTCAAACGAAGACGAGCAGTCGGTGCCGAATCTGATCGCCGCCTCTGTAGGTAGGAGGGGCAGGGTGCGCGGATCCACCCCCGCTACGACCCGAGCGTCCGAATGCACTCCTAGACAACGAGCAAGCTTGTAAGTCTTCTCTCCGAGGGCTCATCTCCTCCGGGAACTACACCGGAGTACACAACGGGCTCCCCGAAATCACTAGAAGTGCTTCCAAGGGAGAGAATGCCATGTCCGAAAAGACAATCCTTGAAGAGACCGGAGGTCTTGACGAACCCCAGTAGAACCGAGACTTACAGGGCAGCTTTTCGGCAAAGGGACGGCGGGCGCTAGTCGGCGGCCGCTCCTTGCTCGACTTTTGTTTCTTCAAGGCAGCGGCGCTCGCGGCCGCGGCGGCATCTCGAGGCCGCTTCACCACACCAAAGTTGGGGCCGGCAGAAGTCGAATCCCCAGCATCCCTAAGGGCAGCAAGGGGATCCTTCACTCCCTTACCGCCATCTCCCGAATCGCTAGAAATGACCTGTATGAATAATAAGCGAATGTCGCCAGATGAAAAAAAAGACAATCGTACTAAAAGCACACAAACAATGTAAATGACCGAAACTTCTGCCAAACTCCATGGAAGGAAAGATTAAAGTACCGAAGCAGAGGTAACTATTCCAAAAAGTCGAGTACGGCCGAAGGTAACCTTTTCGCCACGAAGACCGGGAACCTTATCCGAGACGACCTACCTCAACATCTTTAGTCTCCTTGGGTCGTCTCTTTCGGACGCGTCTTCGGGCCGCTTGATTCGTTCAAGCGGGGCGAATCACGGGCAACAGCTTTCCCGCGGCCGCCACCTTCGTCCATCTCTTTCGGCCTTGGCTTCGCCGGGGACAATCGATGGGGATAGGGGACCCCCATGGCATCGAAGGCCGGTTGATTCGGTTTTTTCCCGAGAATCTCCTTGGCCAAGTCATACTCACGCTTGCCGACAAACTCGAGCACCGCGTCAGTCTCGTCTGTCACATATTCCAAAAACGCTTTCTTCGAATGAAAACGCGCAGGTACGACAGCTTCAACAGGATTGGTCTCGTAGCCATAACTTGGGGGGTCTACGACGAATCCCACTTCGAGCTCGGGGGACGAACCCCCCATAGCTATCCACTCCTCAACCGGATCCCGCGTGCTCTCGCCTCTCCAATGTCGCGAGGAACGCCATAGTGGATTCGGCGTCTCCCTCGGCGTTCTCAAAACATTGCGCATGACATTTAGCCCGGCGGGGACCATCCGGCTTTCCAAGACGCCGTTCATTGGTAGGCCCGATCGCGGCCACTTCGGCCTCGTTCTCGGGCGCTAACACGGGCGTAGAACCGAATTGGGTCCATCGAGACCACTTGTTGCAAAACGCAGGTATGAGACGAAGGTTCCCTTTCGGTATAAACGTATAAGCTCCAAACCGAACATAACAACGTTCTTTGGTCCTTTTCGTCCCGACCGCCCGGCTTCTTGTGGAGCGCATAGTATTGAACTTAACGATCTCAACACAATGGGGCCCCCATCATCTTCATGGCCCATACGAAGGCACCCAGCGAGAGTGAACGATTCGGCATCAAATGGTGGAGTTGCAGTCCGAATCGCTCAAGAACGCCTTCCAATAAAACCATCTTCACATGGCAAAGTAAAACCCAACCCGAAAGTAGTCCTTGAAGACAAGAACCTCGCCGGGCTTAGGGCGGAACTTTCTCCCCATAGGGGCTCAAGACAAAGAGCCGGGTCCGGCGATCCATGAAACCTTTCCGTACATAGTCATCCAAAGACTCCTCGGTAACACGAGAGGTTCGGCCCAAGACACTTCTCGCGACAGTCTCAAGGGCGGCCTGGATTCTCCCCAGCCCTCGACGAAACTTTCATCATCAGAACCCTCCACATCCTCGAAAGACGCTTCAGGCTCGGCCGTGCCGAAAGGTCAAGCTCACCATGGCCCGAAAGAGTTCCACCGTAAGGAGACCCTTCTATATCAACATCTTCATCCACGACGGGCAGCTAGCCGGGCTATCCGATTCGGACCCCTCATCACCGCCGCTGAAAATAGGTGCGGGTTGATACTGCAGACAGCCGGCGCCGATCACTTTCCCCGCGGCCGGATCCGAACTCGACGAATCGGGCTGGTTGATCCGGAGCTCTTAGACGAAGAGCTAGACCCCCGAAACGATCGGGTCCGACATTCTACCGAATCAACGAAACTACAAAAAGAGAGAAAAACGGCGAAACCCTAAAATAAAAGTACGGACCCCAACTCAGCCGAACTATAAAAGGAGAGCGTAAAACGAAACTTACTTGAACAGAAAAATCAGTCGCCGAAAGTCTTCACGCCAAGACCGAGGGATCGCCGAAAGTTCGGAAAGCTTAGGAGATCTAAGAAAGCAAAGGCGCCAAAGAGCAAATGAGCCGGGGAGTTCGCCCCTCGGCGCACAACAGCCTTTATATAGGTCGAAATTGCACGCGGCTCGAGACGACGTCCCATCCGTCATTACGGGCTCAGCGACCCGAGGCGACAACGCTCGCCTCCGGTCGGTTTAAATGAAAATAATACTACAATATGAAATAATAAAATATAACTAATCGACTCGCCGGTAAAGGCACCACTCGGACATTCGGCATAGAGGGGGTTTCTTGAGGGCCGAGAGGACGAACCCAAGAGGAAAGGAAAAGGGCCTTACCCTTGGCCTCGAGGGGCTATCTGTTGGGGAGGCCGGAACGTGACCACCCCTATGGTCGGCCCGGCGAAACACGGCCAAGGGTAGCACGAAAGGCCTACTTTCGGCGTAGAAAGCCGAATGCCACAGCATCCGGGTCTTGACGTGGCCGGGACCTCACGACGCGCCCTGGTCGAAATCACATGCTTTCGGCCGGGAGAGGCGGCCGTTCGCCCGAACGGCTGGATCAGTCCTTTGGAGGTCATGGCTTAACCGCGGGAGCCATGGCCCCGGTCTAGAGAAGCCGAATGCCACTACTTTCGCAAGCCGGGGAGAGATGCCGGTCGAGTCTCGCCCGAATGTTTTAACTTTCGACTTGCCTTGCCGAATGTCAAGACATTCGCCCAGCGTGGTCGGCCGGAGCTTCCAGCGGGCGGGAACACCGACATTTCGGTCGGTAGGGGCGAATGCCTTGGCTCAAGATCAAGGACAATGGGCTGCCGCGAGTCCCCCGACTCCGGCTTGGGGGAGCATAGGCGGTCACTCCCTGTTCGAATGTTCTCCAGTGTTTTGCAGGTGGTCAGAGCCCGACGCCGATGGCCCAGGCGAGGGTTGGTGAGAACACGGGGGAAAGTACCGTCATGCCCCGAGGCCCCGTGAAGGAGCACGGCGGCCCTAGGATAGATGAAAGGGTAGTTTTGGAAATGTAATAGTCTACGGACTATAAATAGACTCCAAGGGTCATTGTAGAACGGGGGTTTGTGCATCAATGAAAAGGTGTTTCAGTTGAGTTGCACCACCAAGCATTTACCTCATTGTGTGATTCGTCCTACCAGGGGTAGCCTGCTTCAGGGCTACACCAACAAACATGATGTCAGGATGACATCGTTATGATTTATGGCCGTTTTCCTTTGTAAAAATAATTCCAGAAAATACTACTCAAATTACATCTCCCATATTTAATCCTTGGTGTCATATACTTTATCTTTTGCTCCATAGACAAATCAATTCCAAGTATATCCTTGTTTATCTCGGTGATCATCTCTAGTTGATATTGCCATACATGAACCTGGAAGTCACCTATGGTCGCTCCCTCTCCTTGCCATTGAAGCTAATCATCTTCTCTTTTTTGTTGCTCATACACTAAGCTCATACTGGCCATCGCTTGTTGGTGTTGCCGGTCAGCCGCTTGTACACTTTGCGGATGTTGTTGTCACCAGGCTAACAATCAGATCGAATTGACCATCGTGTACATGTAAACAAAAGTCAGCAAGCGCAGGTGTATGTCATACAGCACGTACATCCACTACACATCTTTATCAAGCAAGCTAAATAGCTAATCCATCCTTGATTATTCTTTTATTCATCTATGTCCAAAACTTTGCTAAAGAGACCCTAAGCTCCTCCAGTATCTAATCATGGTCTTTTCAGCAATCCAAACCAGAATTTAATTATTTTATTTCGAAAATCACGTTTCAATTATTTTCAGTTTTCCACTCTATTTCAAATGCTCATAACTTTTGCATTTTAAATCCAAATTAGTCCGCTCAAATTGCGTAATTCCGTAATCTAGATGTTTATGCCACTGCCCGGTAGGTTTGCAGCTTTTAAATTTCGTGATCACATTTAGTTTATTATCTTAGTCATGTAAATCTTGTAAATTGCATATCTTCGTCATTCTAAGTCCGATTTCAGTGATTTTGGCGTCGATGTGATCGTAGCGATGCGTAGATTTGTTTTATAAACTTTTTATATTGTTTTCTTGCTGTTGGTGTACTGTTCTAACTGTAGCCCTTGTTTGCTTCGTGTATGATTGCTCGGATGTATGTGTGTTGATGCTTGATGATTCGAGAGTAGACGGTGAGCCGTTCGTTGGTGATCAGGAGTTCTTCTACAAGCAAGACCAGCAGGATCAGCAAGACTGTGAGAATAAAGGCAAGTATAGCTTGGGAATTGCTTACTTTATAACATGATCATATGACTTAATGATGTTTATGCCATAAACGTTAAGATGATTGTTAGTAACATGGGGATTTGTGCGCTTTAGCGAATCCGGTATTACAGTACAACTATGGGGGTTATATGGCTCGACTTTTAGTTACTTAGAGATCATTCCTCTAGCAAGTTGGCAAGTGCGTAATTGGATATAGTATGCCCCTATCCCGTAATATGTGAGTATAGGCTGCGAGTTATGTGCCACATAGGAAGGGTGGGTCCTATGTCCGATTTAATTAGCGCCCTAGCTTGTTAGAAGAACCTTTGAGGGCTTCATAGTGGTTCTTGGTGTTTGGGTTTGATCCGCCCTTGCATTTGGGAACCACGACTCATAGTGAAAGTGTACACCTCTGCGCAGAGTTTGATAAACTAGTATACTAGCCTTGCCCAAGGTCACGGGCGGCCCTGGAACCATGGCATTAAGGATGATGACTTGTGTTTATTAATCATTCATGTTAATCGTTTTTATGCTTTACATTACTTATGTTATGATGATCATGGTTCATGGGTATGTAAGTGCCTTGCTATTCTTGCTAAGTATGTTTGTACTTACCCTTGCTATATCACATCAATAGATCAAGACTGGAATGATGACTACATTGAGGATTATCGCTTAATGAGTATTAGGCTTGAGTCAACAAGTCAACCAGTCCCTCGTGGTGGAGCTTCTAGCGTGAGAGTCGCCTTAGTTGTTTTTATCTTGTTCAAGACTTTGTAATGTTGTTCTCTATGTAATAAACACAGTGATGGTACTTTTATGCATTTGTCAGCTTATGTGTGTGAAATTCCTGGGCGCACATAAAATATTTATACATTCACTTTTGTTCTTAAAATGGGTGTGACATCTGGTCCTTTTGCTTAGTAAATTCCATTGGGCAGCTGCTAGGTCTCTCCAAAGTATAACTTTGACTTCTTCTTTTTATAAAAATAATTACTGAAAGTGATATATGTTTATTTTTATGAAACTATTTTTAAGACAAATCTATTAATATGGCTTTCACATTTCTAAACTCACAATTTATATTCTCAATGTTTGATCCCCTCCTTATATCTAAAATGACTTTTTTTAGTACGGAGTGAGTACAATGAACTTTAATATATTTATGCGTGTCTCAACATAAATTATAATGCATACATATATCAAATTGACAAGCATTCCCTACACTGATATACAAATGGTTTCAGGCAAAACCATTTTCACCACCGCTTTAATGAAAACATGATGGAAAAATATTCACCAAGGATTTGCATATATTATTAGACAACAGTGAAAAACATTATTTGTATAAAAACAATTGGGCAAGTATTATTTTTATAAATTATAATGCATACATATATCAAATGGACAATCATTATCTTTATAAAATCATTATTACTAGACCCTAGGGAAGACCCCAAGCTGAAACTACCGGGCTCTAATTTTGGCCAGTGAGGTCAACAGCAGTTCAAGAGTTGTGATCTAGGCGATGTAAAATATATACTCCATTTGGTGGAGTTGCTTTCAAAGATGTAATATATGTTTTAAAAATATAAAAAATTACCGACTGCCTAGGCAAGGCACTCGGGAAAATATGTTTAAAAAATTAAAAATTGTAGACTGCCAAGGCCCGACACTTAGTAAAATATGTTTTAGCACAATAAAAAATGTCGAGTGCGAGGGCCAGGCACACGGCAAAAAATACGTCTTAAGTAAAAGAAAAACTTTTGCCGAGTGGCAGGCACTCCGCGAAACATGTTTTCAAAAAATATAAACAATTTGCCAAATGCCTAGGCCCTGCCCTCTGCAAAATATATTTTAAAAAAATATAAAACATTTTGCCAAGTGCCAAGGCAAGGCACGCGACAAAATATGTTTTCAAAAATAAAAATTATCGAGTGCCAACGCCAAGGACTCGGCAAAACTGTTTTTAATAAAAATAATAAAAATTTGCCAAGTGCGAGGGCTAGACACATGACAAAATATGTTTTAAATAAAAACCTGTCGAAAGTGCCAGGGCCAGGCACTCGGCAAAATATTAGTGTGATGCCACGGTAAGGAGGAGAAAAGATGCAACGACAATGAATTTATATTAAATTTGGTATTCTTCGAATTATGCTCGGTGCGATATAAAGTGCAGAATTTCAGGTGCAATGAAACTATGGGTGACACTGACGCCTAGATATGCCACGTGAAGCACAAGCCCCCACCTTCACAATTCTTAATGACAGATTCTTTTGACAAAATTTCTTAAGTATTGTAGGGTAAGTCTTAAGCATTGTGTAGGACCTGTCCCCTGGTCCCCTCGTGGAGTCTAACTATATGTGAGATTTGACTTCCGTGGGCTGACATATGGTGTTCATTCGGTTTGTCCTTAGAACCGGGTGTTACTAACACCCGCCTCCAAAGGCGCACCGCATAGCCCTTCCGAGGGGCGCGCACGCCGTACACATAGCACATTGCTTACACTTTCGCCCTCGTTTCGTGTAAAAGGGTTAACCCAGAGGTGATATAGCTGGAAGACAAATGCTTATGAGTTGGCTCCACCCTTGCTTAACTAGCAAGGTGGCCACATCCAAATTAGGCCGGGTGTTACACTTATCCATATATTGTAACACAACATACAGTTTATCTGCATTGTCACTTAATCGGCTTCTGGTTTGAATGTTTTATACCATGATCATGTCATCAACTCTAATATGTATTAGAGCTAAACTCTATGTTATAGTGGTAGACGCATGTTGTTTGAGATACAATCTCATGATGAATTTTGAATCGATTCAAAATTGATCTCATATTAGATTTGAACTAAAAAGGTGTAAAACGACGAATGAGGTACAATAGGATTTGTTAACCAACAAAAATGAAGGATTTTTCTTTTTTTAATTCTAGATATATGTATTTATCGATATAGATATAGATATATATTGTAGATATAAAATTAATATTCGATATTGATATAGATATATAGATATTGTATATATTTTTAGATATAAATTTTAAATTAAATACAGATATATGCTGAAGGAGATATTTTTAGATTTTAAATTATTTCCCTTATACATAATACAGACAGATATAGATAAAGTATATGATATATAAATATCAAATCAAAATTATATATTATATATAAATAAATGTAAATGGCGAAGGAGTTTCAATCCAATCGAAGTCGTGAGCCTCCACTTCCACTCCCAAAAAAAATTCCACTCCCACTGACATGGCGACCCCACCTTGCAACCAACGCCGCTCCACCGAGATGGAAGAAGTGCCCCCAAATTTCCTCAGTCTCGGCATCGGCCATGCCGCCGCCTCCTCACCAACGTCATCTACACGGGTGGCTCTGCGTAGTTCTTCCGCACGCTGGGTGCCTTCCGCCCCGAGTACTGCACGCATGATGCCCGCCACGGCCGCGTCCTCCTCAACCGGATCACCTGCGGCCGTCGCGGCGTGTCCCAGGACGACGCGCTAGCGGTTTGCGTCCCCAACAGGTGCGGAGCTAGAACGCCGCCGCCCACGACTGCAACCACCTCGACTGCCTTGGTCGGCATCGACGCCAAGGAGATGTTCTAATCGTCGGAGGCCGCGGCGTGGGGCGACCATCTCGACGACACGATGCCTGGCGCTCTAGCGCGGAACGCACTCTACATGGCGTTCCAGGCAGGGTACAGTATGGTCAAGTATGATCTGGCTACGCTCAAGCTGTCTCTGGAGGACGGTGGGCTGGGATTTGCAGAGGTGGACTCGCACTTCACTCTCCAGATCTGGGACCGGTCCTGAGGTTGAGGGAGATGCAGGGAAATGGGCAGTAAGCATGCAGAGCCATCAACCTCAACACTCTGCTCCTTGATCCGGCCCGCCCTCCTGGCACAACCTCGCCAAGACGACTGGTGGGCTCTACACTTTTGATCTCAAGAGCATTCGTGTTATGACCGATATAACCGTGACTATTGCTTCTTACTACCGAGCAGTGAGCCAGTCACAAACCATATGAATTGTTATAACTTGTGCTTCATAAATATTATATGCAATCTCATTCATTTTCAAATACTGTTTTCCAAATGATGTCCATCACTATGAGAATTGGATCAAAATCCATGGTGGCATTGATCCATAAAATGTTTCATGCCAATATTAGGAATGACCCTCAAATGTATCATGTAATTTCTCATCAACTAATTGTGTGTAAAAGAAATATATACAAATACTTCATAGCACATACGTTACTCGTCAACATAAGGCACATCTCTTTATTTATTATTATATATATTGAGCAGCAGTACACTACTCTATAGATTCATCATAGACACGTGCATATATGAAATCAATCACAAAAGGATTCAACTTCAGATGTCACACTCACACACCTTATTTATTTTTGCCTGCCTTGTATATATCAACGCATAAAAAAAAGTATGACGGTGGGCTAGCGGCTTGGCGCGTTTTGCGTACGAGCTACTGGTGGTGGATCTCCTACAACCCTTTCGTCACCATTGCCGTCGACGAAGTAGTAGAAAAAAATACTTGTGTCTCCTGCCTGACGACCAGGTAATGTAGGGTATGTAGGGCCATTGTCATCTTTTTCCCTTATGTCCTTTTTATCAACATAATCAAATTCACCCCTTGTATTATCGAGGTACCATTCAAAGTCAGCAACCAGCACACCATCACAGTTGATAAAATTATCATTGTCCCATTCAGCCGGGTGAGGTGGGGCAGCCATGATCACGTAAAGTTTGTCTATCTGTTGAAACTGTTATAATACAATAAGAATTAATAATCGAGCAACGTTGACATAACCAATAGGAAAATAACATGTTGTTTCGAACTAATGCTATCATACTATGTTGATGTCTTATTAGAAATGATATACCAACCGAGCAGCAAACTTTTGAAAGTGTAAAAAGTCTAAATAACCCCCTCATATATTGCTACTCAACTACTTTATCCCCTAACCTACAAAACGAGATATGTAACCACGTCACCTTTGCAAAACCGTTCAAATAACACCCCATGGCGGTTTTATAGGGTAGTTTAGCCATGCTGGCATGCTGAGGTGGACTTTTATGCTCGCTTGGGTGACAAACAATTGGCCATGTTCTTAAGTGGTAGGTATTCACTCTTTTTACCCCCGTAGCTGGCAGGCCCGGCAGATGACCACGGTGACCTCCATAGATGGCGCCAAGAACGGACATGGAGGTGCGGCTTCCCCCCCCCGATGCCGACATGCCCCTTCCCCTGCCCCCATGCAGCTCGGCCAGCAGTGCCCTACCCCAGTGCAACTTGCCCGTGCGGCTCGACTAACGCCTCTGCCCCATTTGCGCCCCAGCAGCTGCTCCTCCAGCATGCCCCTCCCCAACCCCTACATCGGATGGGGGGCACAGGAGGTCCAAGACAAGTTGGCCACGTGTGCATGCGAGCGGTGGGGCGACAACAGTTCAGGATTGGCAATGGTGTGTCATGGCGTTGATATGGCTCCCTAGGTTAATTCTGCAAGAGGACGATGGTGACAAGGAGTTGGAAAGATATTGAGAAATTGAGACTTACCCCAAATCGATTTGGGGTCCTGCGAGGACTGACCAAAGCTGGTGATGAATTTCCATACGTGTTCACGACAGGGCACGTCTAACTCTCGCTACGGTTTCGTTAGCTAGGCAACTTCCAAACGTACCCAGTGGTGCAAGGAATTGAACTAGGAGGCTTTGAGCTAGCCGAATTTGATAGACCCAAGGTAAAAATGATGCATTGTAGAGGATGGTTTCTTGACACCGTGTTCTAAATCATATATAGAAACTATCCATTGTTTATGCATTAGGAGTGCCTTAGTCAGGCAAGCAATCAGGCCACCAAAGTATTTAAAAGAAAATATTTATGTATGCAACAACTAGCAAAAAGTATGTGCCTACCTGCAGATCGATGTGTATGTGGAGATGGTTCGTGCTCTACACATCTATGAATATATATACACACTGATGTTTGTAGAGTTTGATTTGATCTTCTTGGTAATAACAATGTATTCCCGTGTCGCATTTTGGTCTGTATGCCTCGGTTTCTTCATAGCAATTAAGTCCGCATGCATGCAGCCATGAACATGAAGTATGCATGCATGTCATGCTATTAAATTGCAATGAACATGAAGTATGCATGCATGTCATGCTATTAAATTGCAGGGATAGAGACAGAGACATGAGCCAAGTACGAAGCATATAACACTCACATTTTATTTTTCCCCTTGGTCTATGCACCCAGATCAAATATGACACTTCAGAAAACACGGAGGGATTATGTATTTAGTGGAGCGTTAGTTCAAAAATACCACCATATATCGCCTTTTTGCTGCCACTAATGATAGTTGCTGATGATAACGATGCGGGCCATTTCTGGTCCTTTTGCTTAGTAAATTCCATTGGCCAGCTGCTATGTCAAGATCGAATTGGGCCAGCCCAAGAGTGCCTAATTGGGCCAAACGCGACGGCCGCCGCCGGGGGAGGGGGTGGGCGCTTGGCGGGGAGCCGGCCCCCGCCACCGCCGCTTTCCCTCTTCCGTGCGACTCGAGTTTGCTTCGTCTTCAAGTTAGGATTATCTTAGGTGATTTTTGGTGTGCAAGGGGCTATCTCATCTATAAGGGAGACCCTTATTAGGAAATAATAAAATAGGAATTGCTTGTAAAAGGTATTCCAGTGGTATAAGGAAACCTTATAGAGATTGCTTAGATTACAAGTCCCACTAGTCGGGCTATATAAGCAAGAGGCATGTAATCTCTAGGGACAAGCAAGAAAATAAAACATATCTATCGTTTTCGGCTTTGGGCTTCCTCCTCTCTCTCACCGGCGCCTGCGCCGCCACCGCCGCCACCGGCCGCCGCCTGCCACCGCCCAAGCGGCGCTGGCCACGCCGCCCCCCATCGCCCGCCGTCACCTCGCCGTCGTTCCCATCTCCTTCCCCAATTCCCTTCAATCCACGTGTCAATTCCGCCCAATCTAGCCGAATCGACATGCTAGGTCTCTCCAAAGTATAACTTTGACTTCTTCTTTTTATAAAAATAATTACGAAAGTGATATATGTTTATTTGTATGAAACTATTTTTAAGACAAATCTATTAATATGGCTTTCACATTTTAAACTCACAATTTATATTCTCAATGTTTGATCCCCTCATATCTAAATTGACTTTTTTTAGTATGGAGTGAGTACAATGAACTTTAATATATTTATGCGTGTCTCAACATAAATTATAATGCATACATATATCAAATTGACAAGCATTCCCTACAGCGATATACAAATGGTTTTGTGGAAAACCATTTTCACCACCGCTTTAATGAAAACATGATGGAAAAATATTCACCAAGGATTTGCATATATTACTAGACAACGGTCACAAACATTATTTGTATAAAAACAATTGGGCAAGTATTATTTTTATAAATTATAATGCATACATATATCAAATGGACAAGCATTATCTTTATAAAATCATTATTACTAGACCCTAGGGAAGACCTGTCACGACCCAGAAATAGGGCTGGGGAGGACGGGGCCCGGCCCAGCTAAGGGCGCCGGCCGCCCCAGGGGGGCTGGCAGCGTCGTCCCGCCGCCGCCTCCTCCCTTCCGCGGATTCTTCGCAATTAATTCAGAAATAAAGGAGAAAAATATCTAGGATTATCCTTAGGTGTTTTGGTGTGCAAGGGGCTATCTCATCTATAAGGGAGACCCTTATTAGGAAATAAATAAATAGGACACGCTTGTAAAATGTGTTCCAATCTATAAGGAAACCTTTAGAGAGATTGCTTGAGATACAAGTCCCAATAGCCGGGCTATATAAGTAAGGGGTCTGTAATCTTTTAGGGTAACAAGAAAATTAAGAAATTTTATCCTAATCCCTTGCTCCTCCTCTCCCTTGTTGCCCCTTCCTCCCTGCGCCTCGCCGCCGCCGCATGCCGCCCCTGCGCCGCCCTAGGGCCGCGCCACACCACACCACCACCGGCGCGGCCACGCCGCCGCCCCAAACCCACCATCGCCACCGCCCCCATCATCCTCCTCTCCTCCCAATTTCCCAATCCACGTGTCAATTCCGCCCAATCTAGCTAGAATCGATACCGGTATCCGGAGACCACTACGATCCACCCACCACCATGGACAACGAAGCCAAGAAACCGATCAAGCACTTGGGGATGAGTTCGCCAAGATCAACACCGGGATGGACAAGCTCGACGATAAGATCACTATCATCTCAGCTGACGATCCAGCTAAGCTTAACGACAACAACTCCATGACGCCGAGATCGAGATGCGAGCAATGCTCGAGTCGGCAGCCCGCGAATTCATCAAGAAGCGGACAGATGGCAAGCAGAACCGGGACAATCAAGTAACAATAGCTGATCCGGAAAACCTAATCAAGCGCTACCTGAGGCCGAAGGACAAATCAGCAGGCACATCGCCAGCTAGGGCGCATCGCCCGGCCCCTCCACCTCCTGGCGACACCTCTCAGCTCGGCTTCCCGTGCGCACAAGCCGTCCTTCCCAACTTATGATGGAAAGGAGGATCCCTCCCATGGATCAACCGCCGCGAACAATTCTTGTGAGGACAAGGTACACCAGCAACAGAAAGCAGGTCTGGTACGCCTCCTATCACCTCATAGGAGGAGCTCAAAGCAATGGTACATGAGGCTGTCCCGGGAGAAACCGGTGACAGATTGGGCACGCGCCCAATATGTCAACGGCGCTTGGCCCAAATTGAACGGCGCAATCCGCCGGGTGAGCTGGCATCACTAAGGAAGACAGGCACCATCGATGAGTACACCTGGGCAGTTCCTCGGCTGCGTGGCACGGGCAGGCAACCTCGACGACCCCGGCAGGTCAACATCTACACGGGCTTGGGCGAACCGCTCAAGACGGACGTCGAGATGCAGAACCCCAAGGACATGGAGGCAACCATGTCTCGCCCGAGGCATACGGCGATGCCTCGCCATCCTCTACAACAGCGGCAAGCCGGCCGCGATCAAAGGGCGGGGCACTGCGCCCCTAACCTGGCCGGCGCCCCGGGTGCCCCCCCTCGTCGGCGGCACCGACCCGGCCGTTCAAATGGGCGACACTAGAGGAGATGATGTGAGCGATGCAAGGCTAGTCTCGCTTCAAGCTGCGGACGAGCCGTTTCTCACGGGGTCACAAGTGCAAGCATTTCTTCGACATCATGATCTTCAATGACTACACCGACAACACGACAAATGCCCCACTAGCGGGGCGTCAAAGAGGAGCCGGTGATCGAAGGTCCTCCTCGGGGACCCGACTCCCGATGCGTGGTGTTCATTCTCTCTACCTCGTCGGTGTGATCTCGAGGCACGGGCGTTAACATCATCGTCGACTCGGGAGCAACGCACAACTACATCGACCATCGCGTGGTGACCACGGCGGGCCTCGGACTCGGCCGGCGGCGTGTCCGATCACCACCGGCACCATGCCGACACATGGCGCTGCCACCTTCGACGTGCCGACGCCTCGACGCCAGCTTGCCGACATCGACGCCACGTCATGCCACCGGGTGAGGGCGTCGACGTCATCCTGGCATGCCTTGTCCGGCAAGCTCAGGGCGCGTGAAGTGGGACTTAGCGACCCACGAGCTGCGCGATACTACCGTGAAGGCCACCCTAGTACGTTCACTTCGGCTCCACCCCCTCATCGTAGGGGCGCCCCTGCCCCTAGCCTCCCCAGGTCAGGCATCTTCGCTGGCATCCGTACATCCGTGACTCGGCTTGGGAAACGTTCGAGGCATACGGCGCCTTGGACCTCTATGACACATCTACCGGAGTCTTCGTCTAGCTACGCCAGGGCTGGAGGATCAACAACTCACGCCGCATCGCCCTCGACGTCACCACAGGCGACGCTGCTCCAGCATGGACACTCGAAGACGGCCTCCTCCTCTTCGACGGCCGCTTCTACCTTCCGGCCTCCTCTCCACCTCGCCAGTTCTTTGAGACCTTGCTTTAGGGCGGAGTTCGCGAGCGAACTTCCTCTCCTTGGGAGCCTACACGACGGAGACAACATCAGCCACCCCAACCGCCATCTGCTTGGCGGCATGTGGCCGAGGCGCCACCACATCGGCCCTAGCCAGGGTCGTTTTCCTCGGCGGCATGGATCGCCTCTTCCTCACCGTCGACAACGCCCGTCCACATCGCCTTCGACGCGAGAGGGGTGCCCATCGGCTCTCCCCTTCTACGTTCGGCGTCGGCTCCTTCACATACGGTACGATGTTGAACTTAGCTGCCACTCCTCCTACTTGCCAAAGAAGCACCATCTGGCGTCTACTTCCACTCTTCGTCAACGCTCCTCCCAGCGAGCGTTTCTTGTTCCTGGAGAGCCCACCTGCGGACAGGGTGCATCGGCACCTTGAGGTGGGTGTTCCAAAGGGAGCTCCTACCGGGGCGGCTCCTGGCCTCAGACGGCCTCACAAAGACGAACTTGCTGTTCATCGCTACATCTACCACGGCTACATCGGCAATCTCCACTACCTCCCGGAATTTGATCCCAAGCGCACAAGGGAGAACATGATCCTCGGGAACCCGGTGCGGGGTAAGCTCTTGCCGCAGTTGAGCTCATCGTTCTAGGGGCAACTGATCTCCATCCGGGGTGACCGAATGGACTTTCATCCAGCGCGAGGACGCGCCGGTCGGAGGGGGGGAAGATGTCACGACCCAGGAATTAGGGCCCGGGAGGACAGGCCCGATCGGCCCAAGGCGCCCGCCGCCGCCCCACTGGGCTCGCACGAGCGTCCCGCCCGCCTCCTCCCCTTCCGCGGATTCTTGGCAATTAATTCGGAAATAAAGGAGGAAAATATCTAGGATTATCCTTAGGTGTTTTGGTGTGCAAGGGGCTATCTCATCTATAAGGGAGACCCTTATTAGGAAATAAATAAATAGGACACGCTTGTAAAAGGTGTTCCAATCTATAAGGAAACCTTTAAAGAGATTGCTTGAGATACAAGTCCCAATAGCCGGGCTATATAAGTGAGGGTCTCGTAATCTTTCGGGGTAACAAGCAAATAAAGAAATTTTATCCCAATCTCTTACGCCTCCTCCCTTGCGCCGCCCCTTCCTCCCCGCCTTTGCCACGCCCACGCCGCCCCTGCGCCGCCCTAGGGCCGCGCGCAGCTGCCTGCCACCGCCGCGGCCACGCCGCCCCCCGACCACCATCGCCACCGCCCCCATCATCCTCCTCTCCTCCCAATTCCCCAATCCACGTGTCAATTCCGGCCCAATCTAGTTGGAACGACAAGACCCCAAGCTAAAGCTGCTTAGGGCTCTAATTTTGGCGGTGAGGTCAACAACAGTTCAAGAGTTGTGATCTAGGCGATGTAAAATATATACTCCATTTGGTGGAGTTGCTTTCAAAGATGTAAGATATGTTTTTAAAAGATAAAAAAAATTACCCATGTCTAGGCAAGGCACTCGGGAAAATATGTTTAAAAAAAATAAAAATTGTAGATCGCCAAGGCCCGGACTCAAGAAAAATATGTTTTAGCACAATAAAAATCCGAAGTGCGAGGGGGCCGGGCACACGGGAAAATACGTCTTAAGTAAAAAGAAAAACTTTTGCCGAAAGTGCCGGGCAGGCACTCCATGAAACATGTTTTCAAAAAATATAAACAATTTGCCAAATGCCTAGGCCCCGCCCTCTGCAAAATATATTTTAAAAATATAAAACATTTTGCCGAGTGCCAAGGCAAGGACTCGGCAAAAATTTTTTAATAAAATAACAAAAATTTGCCAAGGCGCGAGGGCCGGACACATGACAAAATATGTTTTAAATAAAAAAAGTTGTCGAGTGCCAGGGCCGGGCACTCGGCAAAATATAAGTGTGATGCTACGGTAAGGAGGAGAAAACATGCAACGACAATGAATTTATATTAAATTTGGTATTCTCGAATTATGCTCGGTGTGATATAATGTGCAGAATTTCAGGTGCAATCTAAAACTATGGGTGACACCGACGCCTAGATTGGCCACGTGAAGCACAAGCCCCCACCTTAAGCTTAACATTTTTTGAGTCAGTATGATGCACAACAAGTCATCATCAACACAAACGAACCAGAGAAGAAGTATATGGTTAGTAGTCGTGAGCAACTACTAATAAGGGTTGTGTTGTTAGCCACTATTCATATGCTGCCGTGGCGCTGGCTCGTGCTGCGGGGGTGGCAGGGTAGTCGTCAACCCTCCTCCTTTACCCGAAGTTTGGGACCTCTCGCTCGGTGTGACGGCTACGCCGATTGTTTTCCATCCAAAAAGCGGGCATCAAAGCATCATCCGGTGTCGCTCTGAATTTTTCGATCGCCAGTAGTGAGGAAAGGTGATAATTTTGTCGCTTATTTTCTTCATAGATGAATACAAAAGCTTGAGAACACTAACCGCTTCTGTCAAGTACTACTACTATCTTGTCTTACAAAATTTTCCCACTAAACTAATGTTGCAAAACTACGGGTTGTTTATATTCCTCTATTCCTGAACTACTTCTTCCGTTTCAGTTTGTAAGTCGCTTTTGACTTTTTTGGTACATCTATTTAGCTATGTATCTAGATACAATAATATGCCTGGATACATAGCAAAATGGACGAACCAAAAAAAGTCAAAGTGACTTACAATTTGGAACGGAGGGAGTGCAATTTTTTGTGATTTGTGCCTGTGGGATTGTGTAGTCCTCCACAGATTTGCCTATTACTGTAATTGAATCAGTATAATATTAGGGTCTTACTAATTTCTAGGTGACTGAAATTTTCAAATCTTTTCAGGCGATGAAGCTTTTTTTTTAGATAATGGATGAGAGAAACATCCGGCCTCTACATCCGAGGATGTACACAGCCAATTATTACAAGTAGTGGATAAAAAGGTAGAGCAAAACAAGTCTCTAAAACAGATAAAGAGAACTAAAGCAAATGATAAATTTGCTTCCACCCTCTATAGGGAAACTCCAAAGTAATCATTTCTAGTTTTACGCTAATTAGAGAGTGTTCTTGTCTTGTTCATCACGCCGCGAATCGGCCTCAGCATCGCAGCCAATAGGCTCATCCGAAAATAACCTTCGACAACGATAAAACTTTCATTTTGTTAAAGATAATATAGTTTCGGCGCCAAATGGCCCAAAGATATAGCTATGACGCCAACCCAAATCAAGCTTCTAATCCTTTTATTCGATTACTAAGCCATGTACCAAACATATGGCTTATGTAGATCTAGGCTGGTTTAGGCGGTACCATAAAAGATGATCCTCAATACCATTTTCGAATACGGACAATCTAAGAAAAGGTGTTGGATGGTCTCATTCATATTACAACCAACACATTTCGGCTTCCCGGCTTCCTTTCCAGTTTTTTCCTAGTGAGGAAAGGCGATAATTCTTTGCTTATTTTCTTCATAGATGAATACACATGCGCAAGAACACCGACGGCTGCGAAAGTACTACTACTATCTTGTCTTACAAAAATTTCCCTACTAAATGAACATTTGCTAAATTACGGTTTATTTATATTCTTCTATTCTGAACTACTTCCTCCACTTCAGTTTGTAAGTCGCTTTTGACTTTTTTGATACATCCATTTAGCTATGTATCTAGATACAATAATATGCCCGGATACATAGCAAAATGGACGAATCAAAAAAGTCAAAGCATTTTTTACAATTTGGAAACGGAGGGAGTGCAATTTTTGTGATCTGTGCCTCGTGGATTGTGTAGTCCTCATATACGCCTATTCTGTAATTGAACTGTATAATATTAGGGCCGTGCTAATTTCTAGGTGACTGAAATTTTCAAATCATTCAGCGATGTAGCTACTTCAATGATTTCCGGGCATCAACGCATCATCCGGTGTCGCCTGAATTTTTCATTCGCCGGTAGTGAGGAAAGGTGATAATTCTATTGCTTATTTTCTTCATAGATGAATACACAAGCTTGTGAACACCGACCGCTTGGTCGAAAGTACTACTACTATCTTGTGTTACAAAAAATTTTCCCACTAAACGAACTGTTGCTAAACGCCTAAACTACGCTTTGTTTATATTCCTCTATTCCTGAACTACTTCTTCCGTTTCAGTTTGTAAGTCGCTTTGACTTTTTTGGTACGTCCATTTAGTTATATATCTAGATACAATAATATGCCCGGATACATAGCAAAACGGACGAACCAAAAAAGTCAAAGCTTTACTTTACAATTTGGAACGGAGGGAGTGCAATTTTTGTGTGATCGTGCCTCGTGGATTGTGTAGTCCTCACAGACTGCCTATTATGTAATTGAATTGTATAATATTAGGGCCTTGCTAATTTCTAGGTGACCGAAATTTTCAAATCTGTTCAAGCGACGAAGCATATTTTTTAGATAATGCATGAGAAAACATCCGCCTCTACATCCGAGGATGTACACGTACCAATTATTACAAGTAGTGGATAAAAAGGTAGAACAAAACAAGTCTCTAAAACAGATAAAGAGAACTAAAGCAAATGATAAATGTGCTTCCACCCTCTATAGGGAAACTCCAAAGTAACAACTTCTAGTTTTTACGCTAATTAGAGAGTGTGTTCTTGTCTTGTTCATTGTTGGCATTTCTTAACGCAATCAAAGGAAATGTGTATAAAACCCATCCCCAATAAGAGCGTCAGAAATGCGCCGACATTCCCAAGTAAACCACCATGTCGGTGATCCGAAATGGAACTGTCAACGGATAGATCTTGCCATCTTAGATATTCATCCGCAAGCGCACGGATCTATCATTGTAGCATTTCACCCGGAAGTATTCGTGGTATCGTTATTTATATTTTCCCAAAGGAAGGCATGTGATTAATAAATTAGCATGGCATGCGAATAGAGGAACATGTGTTTGCTTAGACCAAAATGTTCATAACGGGGTAAGCAATAACGGTTCATGGATAGTGTGACACACACTTAAGAATCCACCAAAGAAAAAGGATAAAGAAAATAGATAAAGAATAAATGAATAAATGAATAACCTAATGGAGTAGTTCTAATGTATCTAGTCATGGCCATACAAATGAATAGTTAGGATCATATGCAAACCGATTTAATCATGGTTAGGTCTAGGATAGCGGGGAGACTCCCGGATACCATACGGCCCGATAGGAAGAATTTTACGAACTCCCTACGTAACATACGAACGTGAGGGGATTTCAAAGGGACGGTCAAGGCTTGTCACGACCAAGCCGCCTACCCCCTCAACCGTGGCATGCCCTCATATCCGCAGGTGTCGTAATACCGGGCACCATGCCCGCATATTAGAGCACTACTCTTGTCCCCCCTAGGATCCCCACTCGTCGAATGGACGGACTAGAACAAGAGCAAACCCGAAGGAACAACGAACCGATATCCCACCTCTAATCAAGTTAGGCATATGATGATCGATGATGAACTGTAATGAACATGTCAAGATTATGATATGTAAACTATATGCTAGTTCATATACCAACACAAGAACATGAACAAAACTATACTCTAGTTCATAAGTTAGGCCAAGAACATAAATATAAGACTTGCAAATAGAAGAATGCTCCATAGAGTGGATGTATTTCCAAAGTACTTTCTTCTAGGAGACAAGCCCTCCTTGTAGCTCTTCTACTCCAAGTGTTAACTAAGAAAGAATAAAGAAGAAAGAAGAAGAAGAAAGAAGAAGTAGAAGAGAGAGAGGTAGAGGTGGTAGAGAGAGAGAGATTCTTTGGTTTCTTTGGACTCCAAGTGGTGTGTGTTGAGAGAGGGAGAGAGGGGGCCTACTTATACACTTGGAGGAGGGGCCTAAGTGCTAATTTACATCAAAACCGACTGGTAAACCTTCCTTGTATGCGCAAACCGACCAACGCAGGCGGGAAGCCCCGTTTGAAAGTGCACGAACCGCCTCCCGAGGCCGGGCCGAAACCACCTCGGGGAGGGTGCGGCCGCACTGTGTGTGCGCCGCGCACCCCCCAGGCTCGGCCTGGCCCGGGTCTCGGTGGGGTGTCATCTTTCGCCCTGAAAAGTTGTGGGCCGGGCTGTGCTCGGCCCAGATTTGATGTTTTGGGTCGATTTGCTCTTGGGCTTGGGTTTTGCAATAATGCGCTTTCTCGGAAGGCGTACTTTGGTCAATTTTCCACTTGCTTTTATTATAAATCTGCAAAATAAAATACAAGACACTACAAGTGGAATTTATTAGTGATAAAAGTATATGAGTATAAAAAGGTTTAATTTTACTCCCTTTATGGTAGTAAGTTGACGGGAAAAATATGTCGTTGGTTACCGTCAACATTCATCACGCTACAACTGGGCTCGCATCAAAGCCAATAGGCTCATCCGAAAATAACATTCGACAACGAGAAAACTTTCATTTTGTGTCATGAACCAAAATAAGATGGGGCCCATGGGCCATGCATGGCGCACAAAGCCCCCCTAGGGCTTCTTGGCGTGCGCACGGCCGGCCACCGCCGCCGCCCTCCTCCGTCGTCATCGCGTCATCAGCTTCGTCATTAAGTAATAGATATTTAAGGAATAAAGATAGGAATAAAATAGGAAATAAATAGGTTGCTTGTAAAAGATGTATTCCAATCTATAAGGAAACCTCCTAGAGATTGCTTAGCGTGCAAGTCTTCCCCGGACTATAAATACAAGGGAGCTGTAGTCATTCGGAATTAACCAAGAAAAAAATTAAAAGGGTAACTCCCAAACAGCTTTTGTCTCTCCAAATCTCTCTCTCTCTCCCTAACCCTAGCGCACGTGTGTTGACACATCTTATACTATATTTTTACAACTCTTTTTAAAACTAAAATAAGGGTATAAATGCATATTTATGTAGAACTAGGGGCTTTACTAACAATTTTCACGAGTTTTGGTGAATTATATATTTTTCAGGGATTAACAGGAAAAGCCCAGAGTTTGCACCCCATACGATGAAGAGTTTGCACCCCATACGATAAAGGACGTGACCGTAAAGCAATCCAACTTGAAATCCACGCAAGAATACACCGTAAGGTTCGAAGCCGCCGGGACGGGCGGGGCCCACTGCCGGGGACGGCGGCGGCCGCCGTGGGCCCTGGCGGCGGCGCGCAGCGTGGGATCCACATGGTAGTCTCCTTTCTTATGTCGGTTCATAACCGCCATTGAGGCTCAATCCTATCCATCCATCAAGGTCGGTTTCATCCAATGGCTACGGTTCATCAGCCCCGGCTATATAAGCATGCCCCCTTGCCCCAGCCAGGGCAATGATGGTTCATTAGTTCATTACTCCATCAGCTCAGCCTGATCAACAGCCTATGCCCTAGCTTCTAATTAGAAGAGCTCTAGATCTAGTTGAGAGAGAAGATCATCAAGTTGAGAGACTAGTTCATAGCTCCCTTTGAGAGTAGCTAAACCTAGTCTTGTTCGAAAGATAGATATTGAGTGGAAGGAGAAGTTAAGGGGAAGCTCCGAACCTGTCGGTGTCTCCTCTTCGCTTGTACCTCCAGGATCAAGCATCCTTTGGAGCTTGATCCTAAGACAACTACGGTGGATCGACTTCTTATTTGAGTAAGTTTACTTGTTTATATTATTCTTGTGGTTTGTGACTCTTTTAGAGTACTTCGATTCTTGTCGCTCTTGAATTGCGGTTGCTACCCCTAGTGTGAGCGTGGTGCTTAGACTAGATAGCTCGTAGATACACCCTACCTTCCGAATCGCGTGGTAACTAACGTAGGTGACTTATAGCTACGTTAATTCTTTGTAGTCCACATCCCGTTGGATAGGCCTCGGTAGAACCTATTTGCTAGGAGTTTGCACTCTTTGCTAGTGTCTTTCTCCTTGAATAAAGTTCCCATAAGATATATTCACAAGCCTTACAAGGATATCAATTAGACAACCATAGCCGTCTTCTTGAAAGATTTATCAACTTCCTTCCTTGTTGAGATTCTCTGGCCTTAGTTATATCTTCACTATTAGTTAACCTTTCTCCTTGTGGATACGATATTTGAAACCCATCTCCCGGGGAAGTGCTCACCGGTATCCGTGCGCTTGCGGATTATACAAATCATAAATATTTCTGTGGGCTTAACTTTTACCAATAAGCATTTCTGGCGCCGTTGCCGAGGAGAACGGTTGTTTAAAGAAAATGTGAGTATAACTAAGTCTTGTAAAACTATCGTAGTGTAGAATTTATCTTTTTTCCTTTCTTTTATATTTTACCTTTTTCTCTTGTCCAAATGGATACCATCCCTCTCTACAAATACATGGCACCCCACGGAACAATCTCGTAGCCCTTTGCCATCATCTAAACCAATTACTACCGATGACTACGAAGTTGCGTCCTAGGTTAATAGAGATGGTCCAAAATCATATGTTCTCGTGTACAATAGACTAAAAACCCTTACCACCATCTCCGGACCTTCGAAGAAACATGTGACTGCCTTCACATAAAAGGCATGTCTAATGAAACTATCCGCTGGAAGCTCTTTCCATTCTCTTTGAAAGGGAAGGCTCGCCCGCTGGTACGACCCTAACAAGGAGAAGATGGAAGGCGACCGGGGAAAGTTACTAGTTGAATTTTGTCTAGATTTCTACCCTATGTCCAAAGTAGTCAACTTTAGGCTCTCGATCCTATCCTCTACACAGCAGATAATGAATCTTTGAGTGCCTTCCGAGCGTCTTGAACTTCTTTCCAAATCCGACCGGACTTAGCCATGCCGCACCAGTTCTACTTCAACATTTTTACGTTGGTCCGAATAAGAAATCTAGAAAAGAATTGAATACCTCGGCAAATGGATCTTTTATCCATCTCCCTCCCTGTACAAGCTAGGAAACTCTTGACCATAATTGTGGAGAATAATAAGGATCCTATTGCCGAGAACTCCTTAGAAGAAGAAGAAGAGATAGGATTAGTTGAAGACGATTTCATACCAAATTCGTTGCAACCTTTAGACAATCTACCAACTAATCCAGAGCCATCGAGTCATCGAAACGGAGGAAACTCCAATATCCGATTTCCTACTTGATATCGAGGATGATTTATTTTTCGATTATGGAGATACCTCAAAGTACAAAACCGAAAAGTTATCTCGAAGGCTAAACATTCACGTGTAGATCCTTCGACAAAACACTTTTACAAAGGACCACTAAAGAACTTGTTTCCATTGTAAGCAGCGAATGGTTAGAAGAATCGAGCTTTCCTCCGATGTAGTCCGCTTGGATTCACCTTCTATACATATTCACCGCCAAATTCATAAAGACTCTTTCGACGCCCTTTATAATCCGGTTGTGGGGATAAATATCATGTCCTTATCTTTTGCTAATGATTTTCTCTTAAGCATACCATTAAGCCCCACAAATAAATTGCTACAAAGCCCATCAGGACAAATTGTCCAAAGTTCAGGAATTCTTTATGTCCTACCAATTCGCGTTAAGGGTACCATGGTACACTTAAGCTTTCATATCTTTGACATCATGGAGTTTGACGTGTTGATAGGACAACCTATTGAAAGGCTTATTTCGTAAGGACAAACAGAGAATTAGGTATACGCTTAGGTAAGGGATTGAAACTCTCATTGCCTATTGCCCAAGCCATCAATTCAAAAAACGTAATCTTGTCCTGAACCGGATAATATGGAAGAAGTTAAGGAGGCATCAAGTAGAACATTTTGTAGAATCCGGTTACGAAGATTATAATTGAATTCTTCGTTGAAGAAGAAGATGAAAATCCCACCACAAATGTAACCTTTGAATGAATTCAAAAATCCTCCTAGACCACCAATAGAACTTAAACCTCTACCACCGGTCTTACTTATGCTTTCCTCCATAATGATCCGAGTCCCCCCGTGATTATAAGTGATAAACGACTCGAGAGGAGACTTTTAGATTGATAACTGTCCTAGAACATCATCGATCAGTTTTTGGCTATTCACTCGAAGACCTCAAGGGAATTAACCCTGCTCTCTGCACTCATCGTATTCCAACAGATCCAGATATCCCACCTTCTAGAGAACCCCAACGTAGACTTAATAATGCGATGAAGGAGGTAGTTAACAAAGAGGTGCTGAAGTTACTACACGCCGGGATTATTTATCCTGTGCCACATAGCGAGTGGGTAAGCCCCGTGCAAGTTGTGCCTAAAAAGGGAGGCATGACAGTTGTTAAAAATGACAAGAATGAATTAATCCCTCAAAAGAACAAATCACGGGATGGCGTATGTGCATAGATTATAGAAAATTAAATAAAGCCACAAGAAAAGATCACTTTCCTTTGCCCTTCATTGATGAGATGTTAGAGCGATTCACAAACCACTCTTTCTTTTGTTTTCTTGATGGTTACTCAGGATATCACTAAATTCCAATCCATCCCAGTGATCAAAGTAAAACCACTTTTACATGCCCGTATGGAACTTATGCTTATAGGAGAATGTCTTTTGGGTTATGTAATGCTCCAGCTTCTTTCCAGAGATGTATGATGTCTATATTCTCTGATATGATTGAAGAAATTGTGGAAGTTTTCATGGATGATTTTTCTGTTTATGGGAAAACTTTTGATGATTGTCTTAGAAACTTGGATAGGGTTTTGCAAAGATGTGAAGAAAAGCACTTAGTTCTAAACTAGGAGAAATGCCATTTTATGGTTAGAGAAGGAATAGTGCTTGGACACCTAGTGTCGAAAGGGGAATAGAGGTAGACAAAGCCAAACTAGAAGTGATAGAACAGTTACCTCCCCTATAAATGTCAAAGGGATTAGAAGTTTTCTTGGTCATGTTGGTTTTTATCGTAGATTTATAAAAGATTTTTCACATATTGCTCGACCACTCACCAGCCTGTTAGCCAAAGATGTCCCTTTTGAATTTGATGATGCTTGCTTAAAAGCTTTTGAAACATTGAAAAAGGCCCTCATTTCTGCACCTATCATTCAACCCCCCGATTGGTCTTTACCTTTTGAAACCATGTGTGATGCCGCCGATTATCTTTGTGGGGGCGGTGTTAGGGCAAACTAAAGATAGGAAGCATCATGCCATTGCATATGCCAGCAAAACTTTGACCGGGCCTCAAATTTTAATTATGCTAATACTGAAAAAGAATTGCTAGCTGTTGTTTATGCTATTGATAAGTTTAGATCTTACTTGGTAGGAGCTAAAGTAATTGTTTACACCGATCATGCTGCTTTGAAATACTTGCTCACCAAGAAAGATGCTAAACCTCGTTTAATCGGATGGATTTTGTTACTCCAAGAATTTGATTTAGAAATAAAAGATAAAAAGGGAGTAGAAAATTCTCATTGCCGATCATTTGTCTAGAATGCATTTTGAAAAACCCAATGAATTGCCCATTAACGACTCACTCGGGGATGATACTCTTTATCGGATAACCCGCACCGATCCCCGGTACGCAGATATTGTTAATTTTATGGTTGCAGGTTATATACCACAAGGGGTTGATAAGAGGAAGCTTATTTATGATAGTCGTTATCACCTTTGGGATGAACCATACCTCTTCAGGGTTTGCTCAGATGGGCTACTCAGAAGATGTGTGCCTACAGAAGAAGGATTACAGATTATTGAGAGATGTCACTCATCACCATATGGAGGACATTATGGGGCATTCAGAACACACACAAAAATTTGGCAAGCAGGATTTTTCTGGCCAACCATGTATCAAGACACCAAAGATTTTATCCGAAGATGTGGAGCCTGTCAAAGGCATGGGAATATCAACGCAAGAGACGCCATGCCTCTTACAACCAACCTCGTGATAGAGCTCTTTTGATGTATGGGGAATTGATTACATGGGACCGTTTCCAAAATCCGGAAATTATGAGCACATATTAGTGGCGCTTGACTATGTGTCAAAATGGGTGGAAGCTATGCCATGCAGATTGTTGGTATTTGTTAAGCCTACGTAAATATTTAATAAATCCCAGTTTAACGGATAATTGGTGAGCATTTCACCAAGGACGTGGTTTTAAATATCGAATCCACGGGGAGGATGGTGTGAGGAATAATCGAGGCATATAACTAATCCCTGAGTGTCAATCAAGGATGGGAGAGAATTAAGAGGTAAGAAGATTCCTATGGTTGTCTAGGTCTCCTTCTTGTAAGTTATGTTGATATTGATCTTAAAGGGACGTACTCAAGGGAACGTAAGGGCGAAACTTACTATTCCCCCAGCAACATTGTCCTACGTGTCCTATCCAACGGGATGTGGAATCCAAAGGAATCAATAATACTTGTCACTACCACGATCTACCACGCTCCGGAAGGGTAGGGTGCATTCATAAGTAACTTTGATCTAGGCACCACGCCTATACCTAAGTATACACCTCTAATCTATAGATTCCCATAGATTAAAGTACTCAAAGAGTTATGAACATTAAGAAGAATACTAACACTGAAGATAATATGATACTTACTCAAATAAGAAGTTGATCCACCATAGAAGTCTCAGGATCAGGTGCCATAAAGCCTTTGATCCCAGAGGTACAAGCGTAGAGGAGTCACCGACATGTCCGGTGCTTCCCCTTCTTCTCCTCCACTCACTCTTTTGCTCTCAAGAATAGATCTAGAACTTAAGTTCATTGATCTAATCTCTCAACTTGATATTCACTCTTGATTAGATCTAATTAGATCTAATCTAATATAGTTCTAATTATATGTCTAATTAAGCTCTAATTACATGTCTAATTCTACTTTACTAATCCCTTAGAGAGAGTTGATCCTTTCAAGGGACCCCTCTACTACTAAGAGTTAATGAGATAGAATAAGATAGTAATGAATTAGGGTTTAGCCCTGGGGGCAGGGGGTCTTCTTATATAGGCCTTGACGATGAACGTGAACCCTTGGATCAAACCGACCTTGGCAACGGTGTAGATACAACCTCAAAGTCGGTAGTAAACCGACCTAGAAAGGTGAGGATGATAGGTGGGACCCACCTGGCGGCCGCCAGTGATGGTATTGGCGGGCGCCGGGCCATGGTGGGCCCATGCCCCGCCTCCTTCCCGGTGTCTTCTAGAATGTTTTAGTCCACACACCGGGTTGAGTTACTTCACGGTTAAGTCTTGTCATCATAGGTCTTGTATATTAGAACTTTCTCCATTATTGGGCATTTTTCTGTTAAGTGGGAAAAATATATAAATCACCAAAACTCATGGAATTATGTTAGTTTAAACCCCTAGACTCATGTTGATATTCAATTTAAGCCCTTTTTCATGTTTAATTGACTAGTAATTTTATGCTATAATGTGTGTCAACACGTATCTCGCAGATAACAAAAGCTCGATCAAAATGTTTGAAGAAATAATATTTCCAAGGTTTGGAGTGCCAAGAATGGTAACTAGTGACGGAGGATCCCACTTCATCGATAGCAGATTCAAAAGATATTTAGAGAAGCACGGAGTTCGTCACAATGTCGCTACACCCTATCACCCTCAAACAAGTGGACAAGCGAGTAAACATCGAATAAGCAAATCAAGAATATCTTGTAGAAAACAGTAGAACAGATGGGAACAAAGTGGAAGGATAGACTCCCAGAAGCATATTATGGGCATACAGGACAGCCTACAAAACACCGATTGGAATGTCACCATATCAACTTGTTTATGGCAAAAACTGCCACCCGCCCGTTGAGCTAGAGTTTAAAGCTCACTGGGCAATCAAGAGATGGAATATGGATTTAGAAGCGGCTAGAGGAATAAAAAAAGAAAGATGCAATTATCAGAACTCGATGAATGGCGAGAAAAAGCTTATCACAATGCCAAGATCTACAAAGAAAGAACAAAAAGGTGGCATGATAAAAGAATTAAAAAGAAGAACTTCACTCCGGTGATCGGTATTACTTTTTAATTCCGTGGTTAAATTATTTGGGCATGGAAAACTTCGAGCAAATGGGAAGGACCCTTCAAGGTGGTGAATTCATCATCACATGGAGCAGTCACTCTCCAAGACAACGAAGGTAAGTTATTCAAGGTAAATGGCCAACGTCTTAAAATCTTTTATGAGCCCAATAAAGAACCCGAGGAATTAGATGTTTTAAATTTCTTTATTTTACCTAGTCATTAGACCTTGATCGCGTAGTGTCCGTTTTTTGGCCCAAAAGTACAAGTATTAGAACGGAATTGACTTTAGAAGACCACGACAAAAATCGGGCCGTGGACCCCGGGGGCCCATGCGCGGCGCCGCCCGCCTGCTCGCTGCCGCCGCCGCCACACGGGGCCACCCACGGGCCCCGCATCTTCCCATGGATCTTCCCTAGAATATCCTACCGAATACCGAACCTTTTGGCGCGATTCTTCCGTTGAATATCGATAACCGTCATCTTGACTCCCCTTCCAAGTCTTTTTCCGATATATAAACCGACCCATTCTACCTTGCACCTATTCCCATCTATCTCTCCAAAGACCGACGACCCAAGACCATCCTTGCTGCCATGGCCAACTCCGAGATGAGGATGGTGGTGTACGATCCCACCAAGATCACCACATCGCCACCACCGACGTCGTCACCATCGACGACTCTCGCCGCCGTGCCGCCAACACCTACACCCTCGCCGTCATTCCACCTCCTCGCCTACCATCACCATCGCCGCCTCCCGCTGTCCTCATGGCAAGGACGATCCTAAAGAATCGCCGCAATGATGCCATGAAGAAGTTCCCGGGTGCCGGGAGGGCACCGGATTGCCGCCACCTGCCCGGATGAGACGCTCACAAAGCGCCAAACGAGACAGATTCGATAACATCCGGGCGTCTCAACTACACACAGCCCGCGTCTCCATTGATGGAGGCGCGCTACACCGGCACAAGTGAAGTTCATCCCCGCCAAAGGAGAGGTCGCCGAACGCGCTTCTAAGCCGTCGTTTCAACAAATGCACAAGCACGATCTCCGCGAGGAAGTCGCGGATTGAGAAGCTTCACCTTGACCGAAGGCCAGAATCGAGCTCCACGACAAGAAGCGTGGGCGGTCTAGATAGGCGCATGGAAGACGCTAGACACGAGATCGCTGCGTTAGTCAAGAGAATTGAATCTCTTGAGAAAAATCGCCAAACGCAACTAGGGAAGGATCCCTAGTAATAATTAGAGTGTTTCCATTTAGCTAGTTCGATTAGATTGCTTAGTTAGTTTGCTTAGGAATTTGCTAGATTGTTTGCTTAAATTAGATTATTATTATGTAATATTAGCTAGAATAAATAAAGGAGCACTCTATCATTTTTCTCGAAGTTGATCCTACCTTTTTATTATTTATTTTCGTGCAAAATCTCTTGTCTCCACCATGTTGTGAATAAAAGGTAACAAAGACAAAGTGTGGGGGAGACAAAGACGAACGTCAAAAACGAACGGAACGTAACCCGAAAATACCGAGAAACCGAAAAGATACAGAGCAAAGATCACCCACGACGAGGATCGCCGTGCCCCTCGTGGGGACCCACGCCGCCGACTTGGGCTCTGGCGGGCGCGCCGTGCCACGCCACCACCTCGGCCTCCCCTTCGCCCACGTGTCGGTTTGTTCTCTCGATCTTTTTAATTACGTGATTTTTGTTTTCCGTTTCGCAAAATACCGAAAAGCTCTCGATATATAATAAATAAATATAAATAGAAAAAGATTGATATGCTTAGTTCAAGTTAGACTCACATAATTCTTTTTCATGGTCTAACTAAATTATAAAAATAAAATAATATCCCAAGATACTTAGAGTTGTTGTAGAACAAGATATAGAAGATTTATGAGAACCCGACTCTTGATATCTTATTTACTGGAGATCTTATTTCAAAAATATTAAAGTGATAGCTATACATCCTCTTTGTGGTAATTATCCCACCAAAGCCATGCTTGCTGAAAAAAAAAAACTAGCCATAAACTACTTGTTTTGCATTGAGCTTTGTCAAGTCCTGTGATCCAAGTCGAGAGACTAGTTATCATCAAGAACACGTACACTTACTTATATATGTTGCTACTCAAGTTTCGTTTTCTCTCCATATTAAAAGTGTTGATACAATTGTAAGACAAGGCATGGGCTATGCAAAAAGTATTAAAAAAAGAGAAAAAAAGAGATGAAGAATGGGCAAGTGTCCAAGGGTGAGTAGAACCCACATCTCTTAAAAAGAGGAAATAAAAGGCAAAAGTCGGGGCTTAAAGCAGAGCCCACCTCTCCAAAGAAGAAAGAACAAAGAACAAATAAAGATAGCCCATGATCTTACTTGCATAGTATCCATCTTTCAAGAAGAGAGAATCGACAAAAAGCATAAAAGAATTATAAAATTAAACACATCTGCACATCTTGAAAATGTCTCTCCTAGGATCCAGCTTTGACATTGCAGATATATGCAAAATAAGTATACTACATCCTTACCTTGAACTCCGGATAAAGCTTTTATTAGAAGAAGGATGTTTATAAAGGCATTTTGCGCCTTGTGAGGATAAATACCACATATAAATATACCGAAAGTGATTGAGAGTACCACAAAGGAGGATGGCAAGCTATGTTTCTTTTCAAAAATCATTGCAAAACCTCCAGTGAATTTGATTGAAGGAGAAAAAGGTACTCTATATCCACTATTCTCGTTCTCCAACTCCTCGTAATTCTTGGTAAGACACAATGAATCTTGCAAATAAATAAAGACCATGAGATTGTTTTATGTTTGATGTCTTAGCTTACAACTTTTCTATATCCATCCTTTCCTCGAGACGAGTAAAGCCTAAGTGTGGGGAGTTTGTTGACACATCTTATACTATATTTTTATAGCTCTTTTAAAACTAAAATAAGGGTATAAATGCATATTTATGTAGAACTAGGGGCTTTACTAACAATTTCCACGAGTTTTGGTGAATTATATATTTTTCGAGGATTAACGGGGAAAAAGTTTGCACCCCATACGATGAAGAGTTTGCACCCCATACGATAAAGGACGGATCAGAAGCAACCCAACTTGAAATCCACGCAAGAATACCCCGAAGGTTCCGTGGCGGCCAGACCGGGCGGGGCCCACTGAGGGGCGGCGGCCGCCGGGGCCCCGGCGGCGGCCGCGGCCGTGGGACCCACACGGCCGATCACCTTTCTTATGTCGGTTCATAACCGCCATTGAGGCTCAATCCTATCCATCCATCAAGGTCGGTTTCATCCAATGGCTACGGTTCATCACCCCCGGCTATATAAGCATGCCCCCTTGCCCCCACGAGGCAATGATGGTTCATTAGTTCATTACTCCATCATTTCGGCGATCGCGACCTATGCCCTAGCTTCTAATTAGAAGAGCTCTAGATCTAGTTGAGAGAGAAGATCATCAAGTTGAGAGACTAGTTCATAGCTCCCTTTGAGAGTAGCTAAACCTAGTCTTGTTCGAAAAGATAGATATTGAGTGGAAGGAGAAGTTAAGGGGAAGCTCGAACCCTGTCGGTGTCTCCTCTTCGCTTGTACCTCCAGGATCAAGCATCCTTTGGAGCTTGATCCTAAGACAACTATGGTGGATCGACTTCTTATTTGAGTAAGTTTACTTGTTTATATTATTCTTGTGGTTTGCGACTCTTTTTAGAGTACTTCGATTCTTGTCGCTCTTGAATTGCGGTTGCTACCCCTAGTGTGAGTGTGGTGCTTAGACTAGATAGCTCGTAGATACACCCAACCTTCCGAACCGTGGTAACTAACGAGGTGACTTATAGCTACGTTAATTCTTTGTAGTCCACATCCCGTTGGATAGGCCTCGGTAGAACCTATTTGCTAGGAGTTTGCACTCTTTGCTAGTGTCTTTCTCCTTGAATAAAGTTCCCATAAGATATATTCACAAGCCTTACAAGGATATCAATTAGACAACCATAGCCGTCTTCTTGAAAGATTTATCAACTTCCTTCCTTGTTGAGATTCTCTGGCCTTAGTTATATCTTCACTATTCGTTAACCTTTCTCCTTGTGGATACGATATTTGAAACCCATCTCCCGGGTGAAGTGCTCACCGGTATCCGTGCGCTATGGCGGATTATACAAATCATAAATATTTCGGTGGGCTTAACTTTTACCAACAACGTCGCGCCGCCACCACCAGCCGCCGCCCACCCTCGTCCCACGCCCAGAAAGCAATCGGGTATCAATTCCGCCTAATCTAGCTGGAATCGGACAGCCTAGTATCCGGAGACCGGGACGATTCCCACCACCGATGGCTTCCGACCACCAACAACACCAAGATACGATGGACCACCATACGCGACGCCGAGCCTGCAGATGGGAATTCGTGAGCTTCGTGCTTCCATGAAGAAAATCGGGGCCACCTTCACCGCGCTCTTGGAGAAGCTCGATGATCAGCTCCGCCCGACGACGTACCACGACGACACGCGCCCACGGGCGCCGCCAACATCGCGCGCCGCCATGCCCGCCTCCGACATCAACAAAGATCATCGACAACTACATCGCAGCGACCATGGAAGCAAAAGCCATGGAGGCAACTTCACCTCATCATTAGATAAGTACACCACCCCGCCTCGACGTGACGTGCCTCCGACGTCCTCCCCCGCCCCGCCGCCGCTTCCCCTCGCCATGGGCGCCACCGATGGCGACGTCGCTCTCACAGCGCCGTCTCACGTCACCCCTCCAAGGTCATCGACGCCGCAAGCAACGAGCACGCTTACCCCAAGGATGCCCCAAATACTGCGACCCGGATCGTCGATCGATCGGGAGGCTACCACAGACGTCCACCACCGCTTTCGACGAAAAGCCTACCCAACTAGGGCCAACGCCTTGCGGCTACTACAATGGCACGAGATAAGTTCGGTCACTACCAATACCCTCCTTGACATTGGGAACATCCGAGTGCCAACATGGATGACAAGACGACTTCACCGACGTCAACATCGACGCCGCTAGCGTTGACATCGACGTCGGCTGGGGATCGACATCCTTGATGACACTTTGCCGCCAAGGACTCCAACGGCAACGACGCCACTCCCAAGGGCGCCACCATCGACAACGACGACGCTATCATAGGCGCCATGCTCGTCAACGACGCCCTCAAGGACGCCAACGCCGATGACGAACCCCCCGACGTCAACCACGTCTTCGCCATGCCTATCATCGACAACAACTACATGGGCATGAACCACGATGACCCCGCGGCCACCCGACACCGGCAGCCATGACGCCAACCCAACGGGACGCCGCCACAAATGAGAACACCGACGTTCCCCAGCGCCATCCAATTTAAACGGCCGTTCAGCGGCCGACATACGACAACAACAACCGCTACACTGCCGGACATCCTTCCCAAGCATCAACAAAGCCGGAGAACACCATCGGGCAACCTCCGGATCCAGCAAAGGCGCCACCCATCGCACCACATCGCCAGAAAATCAGGTACACCGCTATGCTTCGACAAGAGCGGCACTCCTCCTTCTCGGTTCGTCTACATGCCAACCCGGGCGACGGGAGTACCGGGACACCTCCACACGGTGTCTTCTTCGCGGCCTCAAGCTGCCCATCAATGGCGACACCAACGACTACTTTGCGCTACTTCAACGGAACGATGACTTGATCGACTACACCTATGGCCCGACACCTCCATCAAGAACACGGGCTTACCGGACACCATGACGTCAAGCAATGACCATCGCGCCATCGACTACTTCGGCTATGACGGCGGGGGGCGACTCGAGCCAAACCGGTTGGCTCCCATGTTTCTCGGCAACATCTACGTCGATGACGACTACGCCTAACAAACCGTGGGATGCAATGCACCGCAGGCGCCCACCATAGGGAACACGGCAATCTACCTCGCCCAAAAGTTCGACGTCTCCATCTTGACAAGCCTCGACTTGTGAGCTTCACCGACGACAACAAGAGGTACATGCGACCCACATCAACCACCTACCTCGTCAAAATCCCGGAGACTTTCGTTCCACCTCAACTTGCTACATCAACGGATCACGAGCTACACGACATAATTTGGAACCGACAAGCTCCGTGCGAGAGCACCAGGTTTGGGCGACACTTGCGGCAATTGGCATCCACCTTTCGGCGACTTCGTCATTCATGCCAGCTTCACGACAAGCAACCTACCGTTGAAGGAGCCACCACATATCTTCTTGCCATCAAAGTCAATCTTCTTCATCGACATCCAACACTACTATGCCTCAAAATCATCAAAGGTACTATGGGATGTTCTCGAACCAGGTGGGAAAATTCTCGCACACACTTGAGGTTGTCTTTCACCCCTTGACGCACTTTTCGGCACCGATGCAACCAACTCCGAGAGGGCAATGGAATTCCATCCATTGAACCGAGAATCATTAAAGGTCGGCGTCTTCATCTCCGCCCGACTCATTACCCCGCCACAAGTGGATGCGCCAATCTTCGTGTCGTGCTACTTCAATCGCCCCATCAACAACGGCGGACCATGCGTAACCCACGGCGTGAGGGCTTTGCTCGGGAAAGGGGAGAGATGTCATGAACCAAAATAAGATGGGGCCCATGGGCCATGCATGGCGCACAAAGCCCCCTAGGGGCTCAAGCGGCAAGCACGGCCACTTCGGCCGACCGCCCCCCTCCGTCGTCATCGCGTCATCACTTCGTCATTAAGTAATAGATATTTAAGGAATAAAGATAGGAATAAAATAGGGAATAAATAGGTTGCTTGTAAGAGAGGTATTCTAATCTATAAGGAAACCTCCTAGAGATTGCTTAGCGTGCAAGTCTTTCCCGGATTATAAATACAAGGGAGTGTAGTCATTCGAATTAATCAAGAAAAAAAAAAACTAAACGGGTAACTCCCAAACAGCCTTTTGTCTCTCCGGCTCTCTCTCTCTCTCCCTAACCCTAGCGCACGACGCGGCGCCGCCACCACCGCGCCGCCCCACTCTCGCCCAGCGCCGCCGCCTCCCCGCCATCCTCACCTCCCCGACGATCAAGCAATCCGGTGTCAATTCCGGCCCAATCTAGCCGAAATCCGACATTTTGTTAAATATAATATCGCTTTCGATTAACGCCAAATAGCCCAAAGATATAGCCGTGACGCCAACCCAAATCAAGTTTCTAATCCTTTTATTCTTCGATTAGTAAGCCATGTACCAAACATATGGCTTATGTAGATCTAGGCTGGTCTAGGCCAAGAGCATAAAAGATGATCCTCCATACCGTTTTCG
Organism: Hyparrhenia diplandra; assembly: GCA_015847255.1. Taxonomy (NCBI): domain Eukaryota; kingdom Viridiplantae; phylum Streptophyta; class Magnoliopsida; order Poales; family Poaceae; genus Hyparrhenia; species Hyparrhenia diplandra. The sequence continues at coordinate 68,232 of JADLZK010000191.1, forward strand.
AATACGGACAATTTAGAAAAAAGTGTTGGATATTTAAATAAAACGAATAGTCAAATTAGATTTTGAAAAGTCAAATAATTACGTTTTTATTTGGATGAAGGGAGCACGTAGGCTCCCATGTGTGTGTGTTGGTCCTGTTGGATCAAGAGATTTCAGATCCATTCCATTTCATTGACACCGCGGCTATAAAAGTGGCTTGCATGCATGCCGCATCCCGTGACAAGCAAAGGCGACCTACACCTACGTGTCCCTATCGTCCCAAGCAAATGAGAACAAATGAGAGAATTGATCATATGTGTACACATTATCGACGACGCCAAAGGCAGTGTGCCCACCGCTACTATTATCTACTAGTGATTGCACGCGCCCATGCGCGTGGGGCACCGCCGCAGATATGGCGATGCTACGAAGTAACAACTTGACAACTTTCTCGGTTTTGTTTGTCAAATCGAACCTTGAGATCTATGACAAGATAGATAGGATCAATAGATTAAGCCCTAAAACCTAATATTAGATGATCGGACACTTTATCGATATAATAGGTCAACATGAACATGTAACAAATATATGACATAAAAAACAACGCAAATCCAAAGTGAGATTTGAATGCATTTCAACCACAAAAGTTTTAAACATAGTGATCTATCATTCTCCGTGATTGTATAACATTAGAATGTGATCACACAAGCAAAGTAAGTTTTGTCCACGAAACAATATAAACATAGGGGTGCATAGATAACCCTTACAGTTAAATTCAGTTGGTATATCTTTGAAATATAAAAATTGAACACCCGAGAATCTTGGGTACATGTAACATCTACAAAGGTCTTCAAGCCGCCGTAGAATTCTTTGACGATGTTTTAAAAAAATGGTTGAGATAAAGGTCCATGATATTTAGTTCTTTGGAAGAGATTCTTGTGTTTGCTCCATCCGTAGTACGCTTGGAGCAGCCGCTATATCGATCTAAAACATGGTGATCCTAGGACCTAATTTTCCAAATAAAAAGAACATGTTTCAAAGAAGTGTGAAAAGTAGAGATTTTTCTCATCTATAAGGATATATTGCACAATCAAGGATATCGGTTCGCACATATGATCCGCAATGCAATGCACTATCAAGGCACATAGATAATATATGAAAACAATAAACTTTTCGCTGACTATACCATAATAATATGTTGAAGTACGCAACAATGCAATGCCGAGAGGCACTTGGACTTCTAATGTTTTTTCTGAAGCTACAACAAGCAAGTATAAACAATCGTACTCTCACGAAATTCGATTTCCGTGCCTCTTTGTGCTTCATTTTAGCATCCTTTTCTATTTACTCGAGTGAGGACCCAACGATGTCACGTAACCTAAGTCTAGGTACCAGGGTCAATCGGTGTGAGGACAGCTTGGCATAGGAGCAAGAGTCTACAACGCCGATATTTAGCATAAGTGTTGGTCGCTTTGTCCTTTGAGTAATCAATTAAGGATGACGAGTAATTGTTTTTCATCTAGAATGAGAGGTTTTTAGTAACCCGAACATTCTCTAGTGAAGCCTCATCACGATCTATTATTAGGCACAAAGCACCTTTCATAGTCTATTCTTGAGCTAATTAAGTATACTAACCAATAGGCACAAGGCAAACTTACTAATGCAATAACCGGAGAGAACCAGTCACCTTTCATTTAGGATTCTTATTGCACCACTAGGGAAGCCCTCCGGTATCATCTTGGTTTCCAAAAGATGGCCTCCAAAGAACAAAAAAAAAAAGACAGATCAACAAACTAATTTTAACACGGTAATAGAAACTCGAAGTGTAGCTATAAAATCTATCCCTTACATATTCATTTACATAGCCTTATAATTTTTTGTATAGCATTCCAAACTACATACGCCATGTGGTCGAGCCAACCAAATAGACATTGTAGATCCTATATTTTTCAATAATGGGAAGTCATTTTTATTGTAGTTTTAGATTTATGCTTTTTTCTATAATTTTTCTATGATTTTTCAAAACCGCTTTAGGGGGTAATCTAACCGTTTTGAAAAGTTCGGGGTGATTTAGACCGTTTCATAGGTTGGGGGTTATGTAGTCCACCTCCCATAGATGGGGGTGTGATTTGGAGTTTTTCCAAAAAAAAAAAAAAATACATCTAGATTTTTGTAATAATGCACCGACCATCTTTTGTGCTTTCTTGGTTGACCTATATGTACGCTTTTGTTGCATTATCCAAAGAGCAGGACAAAGCCGACCTAATATCAATCGCCGCTTTGTTGCATTATCCAACAGACAAAGCCGACCTAATATCAATCTCTTATCCTCTTCCCTCCATCAATTTTTCTTTATTTTCCTCCCCCGCAGCCAACAAAGGAAAAATTCAGCATGGCATGAAAAGATGAGATGGGATCACTCAACACCCCCGTAAATGGTTCATCACAAGTATGTTTTTCTTTTTTGCTATTGCCGGATTGCTTGAGTTGATCTCGTTATAGGTTCTGTGATTCAGGAATGTACCTCGGCCTCCTAGTTGGCATGATGCCCGGGGATGAGATCGAGCGGGGTGGTGACGTTCAAGAATAGGCGGTGCAAGGCAACTTTAGCAAAGAACAAGAAAGTTTCTTGACAAATCACCGCATATTAGCCATGTTCACTATCTCAAGAAGAAAAAAAAGGAAACTAATTTGCTGTCAACACCATCTCCCATCTAAGCTTTGATCATTGAAATCTGAAAAAGATTAAAATGGAATATACTAAAACATAATATAATTTACACAATCAGTACGACATTTTTGCATAAATTTAACAGAGTGTTTGGTCCTTATTGCCTTTATTGCAGGCGGCAACATATCTAATGTAGCATTTATGCATGCCCCACATCATGCACTATTTTAGTTTTCCATCAAAAAAAGTAGTCCGATTGGATCTATTTGGTATTCCCAAAGATGCATCTCAAAGTAGTAAGGTGAAACGACACCTGCAACTCATGTTCCATTGGTTCAATTATCAAAGCTCAGATAAATAGGTGGTGGTTTTGGAGATGAGCGAGAAAACTCACTTTGTAAGTTTGCATCTTGAGGTGGTTCGGTTGGACTTCAAGCTCAAATTAGAAGAGCCCTCCTCAAATATTGTGCACTGTCTATTATTTTCCTCAAAAAGCCATAGATAATATGTTGACAAAGAAAAGAGACTACTGTGCTTTTGCGGCTAGCATGAACATTTATAGAGCCCTTGTGTTCACATGGAGGGCCATGTACAAATAGATTTTGGAAGGCATCGAGTAAAAAACAAAATTCACCATTGACACGAAAATTATGCAAAGATCTTGTCGATGGCACGATCTAATTTTACCTATTGTCCATATATGATACCAATATCACCGAGACCACCAAGCCAACCTTGTCACCGATAACAGATAACGAGATAACCCAACAAATAAATTCAGTTTACAAGAACCTCGAAGAATAAGCACACTAAAACATTTCTATGCACTGGTTAAATTGGCAAAAAATAAAATTGGCCGCTGTCTACATTAAGTCCGAAAGAAGCAACTAAATTCTAATGTATACAATTCATGTAAACGATTTTTGTGTAGGCAACCACGAAAACCGAGAAAAAAATATATATGATATATTCCATATAGCTGAAATTTTGGGAAATTATTTTCCATGAATGCACCTTCTTAAACACATGGAGGCCGATTAGAGTTGATCTATTAACAAATCTAGAACAACAAGAGGAGGGGAGGGAAGACATGACCTTGTATTGTTCAGCAGGTGGTATTGTGTCCCTTATAGCTTTGATGGATCTTCGGCATACCTGTTGAAACACCTGGTGCCATGCATGCTCGAGTGGATCTTGGCCGACACATACGCAACCATGCAACAATTGTGGTTTTATTAAACCATTCAATAATCCATATGCAAATTGAGGGAAAGGTCAATTCCTCGTGGACAATCTAGGCTGAAGGGGAGATGCAAGCAAAGGACAAACACAAGGCCGACCGGAAGCTATGCGGGGTCGAAGGAACGGCGCCGTCGAGAAGGACAACCTCGTCCCGAATCTTATCTACTTAAAAAACAAAGCAATATTCATCCACTTTACGGCAATGAACCCAATTCCCGGCCTCCGTGAGGTATTTGCCGCGACGAGATCGATGGCCGCGAGGAGATGGAGCCGTTGCACTCGGATGGAGAGGGAGAGAGGGGGAGTAAAACCAAGCGAGCGGACGGATCGAGGAAGAGCAGCCACGCCGCCGGTTACTGCGAGGCTTCGCGCGAGGGGGGGAGCCGCGACGCCGCCGGTGGCCCGCGACGCGATGCGACGCGCGGCGCTTCGCGCCGCCCGCCGCGCCGGCGCCCGGCCGCCCGCGCTTCGCCGGCTGCCCGTGCCGCCGCCGCCGCGCCGCCCGCCGCTCGACGCCGCGCGCCCGCCGCGCCACGCGCCCGCCGCCTCGCGCCGCCGCCAAGACGCCACATCGCGCCCTCGCCCGTACGGCCGGGCGCCACCCGCTGCGATCGCGCCGCGCGGCGGCCGGGCCGCGCGGCGCCGCCGCCCCCAACCCGCTACGGCCGCCTGCGCAGGGAGAGACGAGGGAGAGGGAGGAGGCGGCCGTGGTTGGGAGAGGGAGGTAGGGTTAGGGTATGAGCTGATATATATATCTAGGCGGGGACGCAGGACAACCGTTGGATCGAAGATCGAACGGCCATCATCAATCGGAACGACGTGGACAGCTTGGCCGCACGTTTTCTCCACATCCAATCTTCTCTTTAAATGCGAATCAACTGAATTCGTAATGGTAATAAATCCAGGAAAGCGACATGTAACAGTAGAGACGGCGACGTCTGCAAACACCTATGCTACCGTGACGTCGTCCACGACGGGGCCAAGACGCATACAAAAGCAATCCATTCCTTTTTTTAAGGTAAAGCCAAAGGTGTTGAATTGTTTCATTGGCTTACCACTTGTTATCCTAATAGAAAACAAAGATTATACTTTACTAGTCCTACATACGTGTACCAGCAGTGGATAACAACGCCTTGGCTCTGCTCCGTGTCCGTGTTACACATCTGCTGGCTGCTACTGTAAATTGCCCCCGGGGGCAGGGCAGCAAACTGCACAACACAGTGATGGATGTTGCTCATCTGCAGCGCCCAGCCGGTGGCCTGGATGATTACTTACTTCCTCGGCAAGTCGGGGTGGATCGAGTCGATCGAAATCAATGCATATATTAAACCAACACCTGTATTTGTATGAACCCCTGCTTCTTGCTTGCAAGGCAAATGCGTGCATCATGGATCGGCGGGAGTATCATGGCACAAGCAACCACTCATGGTGCCTGCCAAAAACAACTGCAGACCCCTCTCCATGTGTATATATAGTAGGACGATTAATTGATGGATGATGGTCCACGCATACCTGCATGTCCCCTGTTCCATTTCCATAGGGGTATTTAGTTCAATTAATTGTTTCTCCCTTCCCTATCGGATGCATTTCAATGTTCAAATTCTTTTACATGTTCAAAATAAAAGGACACATTTCTCTTCCCTTCGTATAGACATATTTTCCTATCTAACAAACCCTGTCCTCTTCTCTCTTCCTTAATTTGACTGCCACATCATCATTGTGTCTAGTTGACATCTTAATAAAATTAGTTATGAACAGTATTTTTATATTAAACCCAATTGAATATTATATATAAATGCTACTGTAAACTTAGTCCAAGTTAAAAGTACTTTGAATTTTCACAAACCTTATATATATAGTTACATTTTTTTTTTTCGTGCAAGTAAATCTAGTCCACACTGTAAACTTGTCAAAAGTTAAGCAGTCTCACTTGCACAAATCTTGTAGTTGTATTCTTTTTGTGAACCAAGATACACTAACAAAATAAGGTACTATTAAGATTCAATGGTACTATTTGGTAACTTATCATTTGATGACATGGATCGTGGTGAGGTGACAGGACTTCACACCACTCCAAACCTCCTGTACGGCGTCGGTGAACAAGAAAAACTGGTTTGTTTCAGTTCTTCAGATTCAGACTCGAGCATAATTGTGAACAATCACAACTACGAATCGAAATCGAATGATCCCAGCTGTACTACTGGCAGACAAGGAGAACCACGAAATCACTCGAACAAGCGGACAAATCCATACTCCATACATACATACATGGCGATTGGCGAGGGAGATGCAGGGGACGGACATGGATGAGGACGAGGAATCACCACAGATTTCCGTAGCTACCCGCAGGCTGCAGCTACGAGAGCCGTCACAGCCTCACAGGAGCCGCCGCTGCCGGTGCGGCGCCGGCTGGAGCCTATTGACGAGCGCGAGGGGCGTTGCTGGTGGCCTGAGCGACGGCGACCACCCTCCTCTTGACCCTGACAGCGGCAGCGTCATCCCCGTCCTTGCCACCACCAGCACCACCACCACGGCGAGCCTGCTGGGCGAGGGAGTCGAGGCAGGTGTCGGTGTCGGTGAGCGCGGCGCTAGCCCATGTCTGGACGTTGCTGAGGGACCAAGCGAAGCGCGGCGTGCCGGCACGGCCCATCCGGTCCATCTCCGCCGCGGACTGCCGGAGCCGGTCCTCCGCGTCGCGCGCCAGCTCCGCGCAGTCCTTCATCGCGCCGCCGCCACCACCGATGCTGCTGCCAACGCCGTCGCCGCCGTGGATGTAGGCCGAGCAGTTGCGCGCGCGGTCGGCGCCCACCACCAGCGCCGCGCGCGCCAGCCGCCGTGGGCTGCGTCCCACGCCTGCTGCGCAGGGGAGGAGGGTGCTCTCGCACACGCGTGGGTACTCCGTCGACCGGCATGACCGTCGCGCACGAAGTCCACCGCCACGCTAGGTGCCACCGCGGCGGAGTCCGTCGACGCGGAGGCCGCGACGACGAGGAGGAGGAGCAGGAGGCAGGCGAGGAGGACAAGGTGGTGGACCATGACGCCCATCCGCTCCATCTCCGAGCGCTGTGCTGTGCTGTGCTTTCTCTGCCTCCCTCTCTGAGGTGTTCAGTTAACATGCATCCCAAAAGCAAACCAAAAAGTCTTCTGATTCACCCGTCACATCAAATCTCTTAACGTTTGCATGAAAGATTAAATTTAGGTAAATAAAAAAACTAATTACATAGTTTAGCTGAAAAGTACTGAAACGAATCTTTTTGAGCCTAGTTAGTCCATGGTGGGACAACAATTACCAAATACAAACGAAAAGTCTTCAGATTCGAACCCAAAATATTTCACCAACTAAACACCCCTGTCTGCTGGTGCTCTGCTGCCTGCCTCAGCCTCAGCCTGCTGGCCTGGGTAAGCATTAGTGGCTGCTGCCAACCCTACCGTGAGCCCGTCTCCTTCGTAATGGAAACGCCACGCACCGACGACCTCAAGCAATGGAATTTGACCACCCTCAAACCTTTTTCAATTTCCATAGACCGACCTTGAAAATCTTTGCAATGATCATCACAAATTTAGTTGGGCGGTAATAAAAAGCGGCTGCTGCAACAGTATATTTCCGTGAGAGAGCTGGCCTTGCAACCGCTGCAGCAGCAACAGTTAAACTTCATATTTACACTAATCACAATTACTAAACTTTGTGCGCGCTGTCTTGCTCTTTGTCCATCTTCCGTTTCAGTTTTTATTTAGTTTTAGCTCGAAGAGATCAGGTTTCGAAAAGTGAGGATCGGAAGCACCATCGAGATATGTGGACATACGAAAACGAACAAACACAGACATAAAAGCTAGAAAAATATGTTCGAATTTGCTATCATAATTCACTTGCTTGCCATGTGTGTTAACACGTGAACATGCATAATTGGTTTTAACATGCATAGTAGTAAGTCTGCTAACATAACATAATTGACATAAAATTGTTAAACATATCTCGAATAGTTTGAAAACATGATAAAGACGCGAGTACAATACAAATCCAACACGGAGACACCCGTTTCCGTTTCCATAAATACGGAGACGGGATCCTGCAAATATGAAAATCCAGAGACAAAAGTAGAAAATATGGCAGGACGGGTGGAGATTTTGAGATTAAAAAGCACAACGAAGATACTCAACACGCACGCACACCCACCCCTAGAGATTTTATTTGATCGTTTTCATCCCACAAGTTAGCAATTAGCACCTTGATCAGGAGGGCACCGAAAAAAGGATGTGCTGAAAGCTGGGCCTCTAGTAGAAGCCATGGCCTACGACACAAATCGGCCCATTTAACTAAGTAATGCTTGCACTCTGTTCTTTCGCATATGCCCATCCCACGGTGGAGAGGAGTAACGTATAAATCCAATCCATAATTCGGTAAACACCAATGTACAGTATAGTATGAATCCAATACATAATTAGGTAACACAACTAAATATTTCTAATTTCTCAAAAAAATTTAAAAATATCTTAAAGTTTGGTATGTAATAAAATAAATAAAAGTACGATAAAATATTTAAAGAGGTCTCATAATACTTTAAATTTGAAGAATAGGTTCGGAACTTGCATAAATTACGTAAACTGTCTTCATGTCTCAACTTCCGGATTTTTTTTTTTTAAAATTTTGCTCTTTTTAAAACAAATTACAAATGTATCCCTAGTTTGAAACAATTTCTGTAGGGTATCCCTTTTTGCGCGCCGGTCGGTGGCGTGATATTTACACATGTCGCGCCACCGCATGTGGCGCGACCGGTCTATCCACGGTGGCGGGCTGGCGTTGGACCGGGGCCCGCCGCGTCGCGCCCGGTGCATGCGGCGCGATGGGGGGGATGCCATGCAAATAGTACTATCAAATCTTTTCCGACTTTGGAAAAACATGTCACATGAGACATTTGTAGCACTTTTCGTTTGTTTGTGGTAACTGTTGTCCTACCATGACCTAACTAGGCTCAAAAGATTCGTCTCATCTTGTACATCAAAATTATATAATTAATTTTTTTATTTACCTATATTTAATGTTTCATACATGAGATAAAAGATTTAATATGATAGGTCAATAGGGAATTTTGGAGAGAGAATTGAGAAACTAAACAGGGATGGGCGCGTGCATGCGTGCATATTTTTCGGTGATGTGACAATACTCTCTCTCCCTATCACACACACTGCATATACTACTGTCGCGTAAATATTTTGGATTAAATTTCTTTGTATCACTTTTCGTTTGTATTTATTAATTATTGTCTAACCATAGACTAACTAGGCTCAAAAGATTCGTCTTGCACTTTTCAATCAAACTGTACAATTAGTTTTTATGTTTAACTATATTTAATACTTTATTTATGCGTTAAAAGATTTGATATGGCCGGGTCTACTGTAACATTTTTGGATTCACTTTTCATAAAGTGGACACCCTATGCGCATGCACGCGGCCTGCCCATCCTCCCTCTGTCACGCACATTGCATATACTACTGCGATACAAATATTTTGGGTTAAATTTCATTTGAAGACTTTTCGTTTGTATTTGTTAATTATTGTCTAACAATAAACTAACTAGGCTCAAAAGATTCGTCTTGCACTTTTCAATCAAACTGTACAATTAGTTTTTTTTTATTTAACTATATTTAATATTTTATTTATGCGTTAAAAGATTTGATGTGACGGGTCTTGTAGCATTTTTTGGATTCACTTTTCATAAAGTGAACACACCCTATGCATGCATGCACGCGGCCTGCCCATCCGGCCATCCCCTGTTTAGTTTTCCAATTCTCTCTCCAAAATTCACTATTGACCTATTATATCAAATCTTTTTGTCTCATGTATGGAATACAAAATGTAAGTAAATAAAAAATTAATTATATAATCTTGATGTACGGGATGAACCGAATCTTTTGAGCCTAGTTAGGGTCATGGTAGGACAATAATTTCACAAATAAGCGAAAAGTCTTCTGAGTGTCTCATGTGGCATTTTTTCCCAAACCCGAATAGAACTTGTAGCACTATATGCATCGGAGCCTAGCTCCGTCGCGCGCATGCACCTGGCGCGACGTGGCGGGCCCCGGTCAACGCCGACCCGCCACCGTGGTGGATGCCGGTCGCGCCACATGCGGTGGCGCGACATGTGTAAAAAATCACGCCAACGGGATTTGGGCGGCGACAAAAGGGATACACGGCGTAAATTGTTTCAAACTAGGGATACATTTGAAATTTGTTTTAAAAAAAGGGCAAAATTTTAAAAAAATCCCTCAACTTCCATATTACACACCACAACAAAAAAAAAATGGTGTTTCGGGCCATGGTTTCAGGGTATGTTAGTCAAATCCCGCGTCACCAATCTTTCACCCTACGATTTACGCAAAAAAGCTGGCCAACCAGCGTGGCCACGTCGTTGGCTGGTCACGACCGTCCGATCGGGCAGACAGACGGCCCAGATCGGGCCTTGGCCGGACATTTTGCAAAAACCCTTAAACTGTGGCAACGATTTACGCACCAAAAGCTGGCCAACCAGCGTGGCCACGTCGTTGGCTGGTCACGACCGTCCGATCGGGCAGACGGACGGCCCAGATCGGGCCTTGGCCGGACATTTTGCAAAAAACCCTTAAACTGTGGCAAAATACTGCCCGAAGTCCAGGGCTATCTCTCATCCGGTCATCCCCTCGCTCGTCCGTCCGTCCGCAAGTGGCGACGCCGAGACGGAGCTAGGGTTTGCCGACGGCGCACCTCGCCGGCCATGCCCCGGTCCCCTTCGGCACCACCCGGTCCTCTCCGACGCCGCCCCAGTCAGCCGCGCCAACCCGGCCCTCTCTGGTCCAACGGCTCACCGCAGCGGCGCAACGGCGGCTCACACGAAGGTGTCGCGGTGGCGCAGTGTGAGCGCGCGGCGGCCCCGACGTCCCAGCAGCGACGACCACACTCCCTCTACCTCTCTCACGGCGGTAACGCGGAGACAAGGCGGTACTGGAGGGGCGCAGTGGGGCGAGGTGGCACCGACCCCAGCCATGGCGTGTCAGACCCACCCCTCGGTACTGCGGCGCGGTCGCTGGCAGCTGCGGCCACCCCGCGCGGGCATGGTCCTCAGCCCCGACGGCTCCCCTCCCACGGCGCCACTACAGGCTGAGCAGCGGGCCGGCCGGTTGCAAGAAGCAGGCTAGCAGCACGGTCGCTGCGAGGCCTCTAGAAGATGAACAGTGCAAGGTAACAAGAACTGCATATTCGTACTGATCCATACACAAACTTGTGAAAATCCTAGAAAAAAAAATAATAAATCCAAAATATGTCAAATTAATTTTATTAGATTCATAACCTTATCCTCTATCCGTGGAAAATATGTTTACATATGTTACTCTACCCAAAATTTCTTTATTTATTATAATTTGTAAAAATTAATAAATGCAAAGTGAATTCTCTCTACAAATTGCAACACCAATTTTATTAGATCTGTTGTGTTGTGGTCTTGCCCGGAGAATTGCATATGCACAACCATATTTGCATTATAGTAATAATTTATATGCTTTAGTTGCTTTATGTTGCAAACATATCAAATTTGTCTAGACATTCAATATTATATTTGCATTATGTCCGGTTAAATACTTTAACAAAAGTTACAGTAGCACAATATGAGAGTGAACTTCCACCTGGATACGGATACAATAACAGACAAGATCTTCAAGAGGTACGTGCAATGCTAGACAAGCACCTTTACCCTGTGTTAGTAGATTTGAACTGAAGAGCTTGCTTCACAGGCTGACCAATATCTGTTATGTTAGAAGCATGCATCTTCGAGTCAAAAAAGCAACAGAAACTTGAGGAGATCAGGATCAACCCATTCATGTTTTGTAATCTCATATGGCCATTTGAATTGGCTTTAGTGAATGTACTACAATTGGAAATAGTCACCAATTCCAACTATCTTTTCGATAGTTATATGTTGCTCGATTTCTCATCTTACCTTTTATTCACTTACAAATGCACTCAGAGACATTTGGTTTGAAGTTGCTATTGTAGTTATTGCCCCCACCTATGAAAAAATATCATACGCAAATATTTTGATGTCTGCTTTAGCTGCATGGAGACCTTACACTATTTTTGTTCAATGAAGGTAGAGTGCCATGCTTCCTTACACTGTTTTTGTTCAAACAATGGATTCAATGAAGGATATTCAATTAGGAGCTTCCTATGTATAGTATCCCACCTGAGATATTCATTTATAAAAGACATAATTCTCGATTATGAATCAACATCAGTAATAACTTTCATAAGTTAGCCTATCTTTTAGAAGAAGATAGATACTTTAGATCAACAACAAGATGTTAAAAAAGAGATCTGGTTTGACGGAATGGGCTGATCCTACAGGGACCAGTAGCAGTACTGAAGATTTATGTTGCTGGTGTCGGCCCTATGATATCTTAAGTGTCCTTTCATGCGTCATGTAAATATACTAATTTCCTTCCTGCAAATGACAACACCGTATTGATGGTATGTCTGCAACTTTCTTTGGATTACTTCTAGCTCCATGTTTATTTTCTTCTTGATGTCATATTATACTCTATGTTGTTCACAAAATGTATTGTGAACTGCTATATTGGAAAACTACTACTCTTAAGAACCCATCCATGCGTACAGGTATGCCTTCCTTTTCGGTTTTTCCCACACCATGCGTACAGGTATGCCTTCCTTTTCGGTTTTTCCCACACCATTTTTGATTCATATGCAGCATAATCGTTCATCTGAGTTACAACTTTCTCAAAAAAAAAAAAAAAAAAAAATGCAGGTCATGTTGGACTGGGACATTCTCCATATGTCACAAAATGATTCTTCTTTTGTGTGTAATACACGAAGCTTTACAAAACAATTTCAAATCTAATTCAGCACCAACCGTGGGCTTCATTGTCAGAGATTCAAAAGATTTCTGTGCTAAGAGCGATATGATTCACACCCTAGAGATAGTTAAATCTCATTCTTCAGTTCTTTAAATTCCAGGCCCGGTGAAATATTGACTACCTGTTGCAATTTTCTCCCACACCATGCCTCAGCCTCTAATTGTTTGTATGGTGGTGCAGGTCATTTATTTCTCTTCTATGACAATAACTAACTGGTTTGACGACGAACACAGTTTTTAAACGGTCAGATAATGAACAAATAACACACATCAAGTAACAGGTACAAAACTCCTCTCCACTACTTCTTCTCACCTTGTCCTGCCTTACCCTTTCCTTCTCAATATTGTATTGTCCTCGCTACATCAGCTCTTTCTTCAAAGGAGTAACTAATTCTTTTCTAGGTTTAATTAGATTTTCAATATGTCTCAATTAAATGGCAATATGTATTTTTGCATCCATGATTGCGTCATAGTATCTTCCACACCATTTAACAATACAAGACCCAGTTCCTTTTAGCTTTTTCAAGTACACAAACCCAGTTCCTATTCCGTTTGGTAAATACATATGTACTCTTACTGTTTCCTCACCATTGTCATTTGTCATTCAGGATCGACGACTTCGCTGCTTTATATCTTTGGAAAAGCAGCTCAGGTACTTTCTCAGATCAACTCAGGAATGGACATGGATCAATTCAACCATTGAAGTGGCAACATAAAATTGCAACGATGCATCAGTTCTGTTTTGCTCAAAGAATTATTAAGTTTAGTAGGCAGTTGGCAACCTATGTGCCATTTCTATGTGACAAACAAGAACGCTTGATTTTCTGGTTGGAAACTGTAGCCTAATCAACATGTACAAACTCATTGTAAAAGGACTGAGTGTTCCAGGACATGCTTGGGGTATTTGGTTTGCTAAATTGTGTATATATGTGGATACACCAAAGTTTACGCCAATGGTTTTGAGTATGCAAAATTTTTCTTTGGTTCAACTGACCATCAACTTTAATAATACAACGGGCACGTCCAATGGCCATAAGCGGCAACGCCGCGATTTTTTCTAGTATCCTTATGAGATCAGAGAACAAAAAGAATCTTCATGGTGGCAGGAACTGGAATCAGCAATGGAGGGACTGACCATCGGAAACGGTTATGGAAACTGGACTGTTCACCGAAGGTTGAGCACTTCCTTTGGAGAATGAGCCACAACACTCTAGCTGTGAAGAGTGTTCGAAAACGTAGACGGGTGAAGACTGACACTCTTTGCAGCATCTGTAAGAGACTACATGAGGACAGAGGGCATCTATTTTTAAGTGCAAAGATGTTAAGATGGCCTGGCGTCAACTGAATCTGGAAGACGTCCGATGTAAACTGATGGAAGTTGGGTCAGCAAGAGGAGTGATCGAGCTCATTTCGGGCCTGCAGGGAAAGGAGCAACTCACCGTTATCCTACTGTTATGGATGTGGTGGGATGAAAGAAACATGAGAAGAGAAGAGAGGCGGGGAGAAGCCCACCTCCTTCAAAGGTAGCGTACATGGCAGCAGCCTACACTACAAACTTCCTGAAAATGCCACGGCAAAAACTGTTGTCGGAAAACCGTCAGAAGCCTTCTGAAACTGAGCCCTGGGGGCACATTCAGTGAAGGGAGAAAGGATGACGGGTGGGGCTTTGTGATCAGAAATGACCAAGGCAGTGTGATCAAAGTGGGCGTTGGGAGGGAGGAATTCTTACTGAATGCTCTCCATGCAGAATTTGCAGGGCTGTGCTGCGGGGCTGTAGGAAACTGCTCGGTTAGGAATTTCCAGCTTGGACATTGAAATAGATACTTCCCTCGTCAAAGCAGCTTTTGGAATCGGGCCTTTCAGAGGTAGGGGCATTATAACTGAGATGAACAACATCAAGCAGTTCAGACCAATATGCTTGTTAAATGTGATCTATAAGATTATCACAAAAGTATTGACCATCAGATTAACCAAAGTTGTCAGTAAGGCAGTGAGTAAATTTCAGATTGCATTCATCCCAAAAAGATATATTTTAGAGGGGATAGTAATCATTCAAGAGGTATTACATGAGCTCAGAATTAAAAAATAGGCAGGTGTCATACTTAAACTGGATTTTGAGAAAGCCTACGATAAAGTCAGTTGGGATTTCCTAGAAGAGGTATTGTACAGGAAGGGTTTTGACAAAAAATGGGTACAATGGATCAACATGGCAGTAAGAGGAGGCAGAGTATGCATAGATATCAATGGGACAAGAGGAGAATACTTTAGCAGTTTCAAGGGTCTTAGGCAGGGTGACCCTTTGTCACCTTTGCTATTCAACCTGGTGGTTGATGCTTTATCTACCATGCTCACCAAAGCCTGCCAAGCAGAGATAATACAGGGATTGGTTCCACAGCTAGTAGGGAGGTATTACTCACCTACAATATGCAGATGACACAGTGGTATTTCTGAGATATGACCCAGACAACCTGAGAAGGCTGAAAATGATACTTACTTGCTATGAAGCTATGTCAGGCATGAGAATCAACTATGAGAAGAGTGAGGCTTACACAGTTGGACTAGATCAGGAACAACAACAAGAGGTACTAGAGATCTTGAATTGCAAACTATCTAAATTTCCAATGAAATACTTAGGCATGCCTGTAAGTGACCACAAAATAACAAAAGCACAACTGAGTTATGTAACAGACAAGACAGCCAAAAGACTGGGAACTTGGCAATGTGATTACCTATCCTCAGGAGGTAAAGCAATGTTGATTGAATCTTGTTTGTCAAATATACCATTATATACCATGGGTGTGTATCAGTTATATGAGGGTAACTTTCAGATTCTAGACTCCATTATGTCAAGATTTTTTTGGCAAGGCACAGGAAAGAAAAAGAAGTACCATATGATAAAATGGGAAGCACTGAATAGACCTAAAGATTTTGGTGGATTGGGATTTACAGATGTTAGAGTTATGAACATATGCCTTCTAGCAAAATGGATAGATAGACTGGAAAGAGATGATGAAAGTCTGTGTTGCAGTATCCTCAAAAAGAAATACCTTGGCAATAATAGCATTTTTCAGGTGAAAAACAAGAAAGGTTCACAGTTCTGGAGATCCTTGCTTGATATCAGGGAATGGTTCCAAAGAGGAAGAACAATGGAGGTAGTTAGTGGGCAACAAACAAGGTTTTGGTTAGATGTGTGGCTTGTGGGATGTCCACTGAGTCTAAAATTTCAGAATTTGTTTCAGATTGTAATGCTTCCTGAGATAGATGTCTCAAGTACATACATTGATGGTACATGGCAGATCCAATTTAGAAGACAACTAAATGGTATTTTAATTCAAGAATGGATGGAACTATTAGAGCTATTACAACCCATATCACTCACTGAAGGTAGAGACAAAATGATATGGTCATTAGAACAATCCAAGAGATATTCTGCTAGATCCTTATACAGATTTATGACATTTAATGGGGAAAAGGATCAACAGATGATAAATCTATGGAAGGGTCGCTTTCCACTTAAAGTTAAAATTTTCATTTGGATGGCAACCCATGATAGTATCCAATCAAGGGTACAATTGAAAAAGAAAAAGTGGTCAGGATCAGAATTATGCTTCATCTGTGATGTGCCTGAAACAAATGACCACATTCTTTTCCAATGCCCGATTGCTGTATACTTATGGACTTTTCTGAAAACAGTTCTGGGGTGGCATCGATCACCCACAAGTTGCAATGATTTCCTACTAGAGTTCTTAGACAAATGCCATGGAGTTAGGCAGAAGGTAACTCTCTTTATATGTGCAGGAGCTCCGTGGACCATTTGGAAGACAAGGAACAATATGGCCATCAACAAAAAGGTGTTATCATCGCCGAAGGGAATAGTGTACAAGACAATCATGCTAGTCAAGTCGTGGAAACCACTTCTCAAGTCGAAGATGGAGCCGGCAGCGGAGGAGATGCTACAGTTGCTGTCAACAAGTGCTCATTGAAGAAGCCCCACCTAGGCCTAAATCACTTTCTGTAATAGGCTAGTTGGGGGGGGGTGGAAGTCTTTTGAAGTACTTAGCTGTTTCGTTGTTATTTTCTGAACCTGTTTCATGTTATGTAGTAGAAGAACTGGTGTCGTTTAGAGATATGGAAGAAGGTTGGTAGATGTCCAGTGAGCAACACTTTTGAGTGCCAAAACTTTTTAAACTGAAGTTAAAAAAAAACTTTGTAAACTGGTAACCCCAGTGCACGGGTCATTGGTGTTTGGTAAGCTTTCTAATAAAGCCGGGCAAGTGCCTTTGATCTAAAAAAACTGAGATGAAGCTCCGGATAGCTACAGATTTTCCTTCCTGCAATATTAGTGTTTGTAATCGAGTCTTTAATGGAGTGGCACACTCATTTGGCTGCTCTCGGTTGTAAATTTCCCAAAGGACAGATCCCCATTTGGGAGGGTGTGCCTTGTTGAGATATTAGGCAATTTCCAAATTAATTCCATAAAATAAATCATGATAAACTGATCTACTAGATAAAACATGTTAAGCATACTAGCAAAGCATAAAAGCATATCACAGATCATAGCATAATTTCATAGCAGATAGCATAGCATGATCATAGCAATAGATGTAAGCACAACTAGCACACCAGATAGATTGGATAGATTGAACATGACTAACATGAAGATTGGATCTCGAGAATACCTGGCTGACGTTGAGGACAAAGTAATGGAGAGGTTCAAAAAGCGACGCTGAGGTCCTCCAGGTCGCTGTCGCTGTCATCGATTAGCGGTCGCTGAAGAAGTTGTCGATGAAGACGGCCTTTGGGACGGTCCTCCGCGTGTCCTTCCCTGGAAGACGAGCGTGGCGAAGATCGGGCAGTCGTAGCGAAGATCGCTTCCCAAAAACCTTATTCGCCTTCTCCCGATGCGGGATCGCAAAGACGACGGTTCGGAGACCTGCTCGCCCGGCCGCCGGTGCACGCGAACAATCAGGCTGGAGACTTGGCGATGGCGGCGCAGCAGGCGAGAAGAGGAAAAACCCTAAGCTTTGGATTGGATGCGTTTAGCGTGGCCGGTGGTCTGCTTATATAGTCCGGTGAACCCGATCTCGTGATACAATCACGATCTAAACCGGTTAGGACTCTGCTGTTTTCTGCAAACCAAAAGACCAAAAACTAAAACTGCAAAAGAAGACCGCACCCCCGCAGAGGCGAGGAGCCGGATTTCGGCGGACCGTTGAGATTTCTTTAAGAATTTCAGAATTTGTTTATTGGGCCAAGCCCATATACATATAAATTCCAACATGCCTTACGAAGTTGAGGTTGAGGATGTGGTGACCAACGATTTGTCTGGTATGAATGAGTAATGAAAAGCAACTAGATTCGAAAAATAAAACAACTCTCTTTCCACGAATGTTCCCCGTGATTTACTCAAAACCCTTAACCACTTTAACTCTCACAGTTTTTGGGTCATATAGGATATTACCAGGCAGGACAGTACACATGCATTTCTACGGGACAACAAATCAAAGAAAATATGATGTATAGAAATTTATGAACTTTTGTTCTAGATGTAGTATTTTTTTTTTTTTTTTTTTTTTTTTCTAGTTTTTTTTATTATCGCAAAACAGTTTTTTAATTGGTTTCAACAATCATTTCTATCTGTTGCAGAGTTTCAGTGCGAGAATACTTCACTGGTTGCATAGGTGCTATCCTTTATTGTCATGGAAATACTTTGAAAAACAAAAGTAGAAAACTGTAAATGTAAATAAAACCTTATAGAAAAGGAAATAAAATGAACTGGGCCGTCAACAGGCAACAGCCCAGGCACGCAGCCGGCCTAGCAACCAGGCAGACAATCGTGAGCTGTGACCAGCAACCTCATGTTGCAAGCACCAGAGATGTCGAAAGGTAAATAAGCTATAGGAAGCTGAGAGGCGAAGCGAAGCTGCACTACTGGGTTCTGACACAAAAATCATATGCTGTGCTAGTGCACTAGTAGTCATATAATTGATAATTCATAATTAAAAATTAATAAGTTGCAAAACAAAACATTCAATTCAATATTTAGATACTAGTTGATGCATAATTGGATTTAGTGCCACTGTTCTTTCCCGTCGACAGTGAGACATCCATAATGACTTCATCAATTTTGAAATTTGTCGGTCTAATTTAGTTCTTCAGAGGTGCTCGTAGGGGTAAAGTGTGTATGTGCATTCGTAAGGTTGAGCGTGTGATGGTGTGTGAGAGTGTCTACTTAAAATTTTGATGCCCTATATCCTATTGAAATTTTAGATATCTATTATCCTATTAAATTTTTTTTGTATCTGATATCTAATGATTATAGTTTTAGATATCTAAAAGTTTAAATATCGGATATCTTGAGAAGATATCAGCATCACTATTAGGCATTCGATTGGCGGCGCAGATTACCTAACGTCATGAAGAAAAGTCACCGGTGACTTTGGACTTTCCGGAAGCCACTCAATTTACATCTAGCGGTTTTTTTTTTTTTTTTTGTCCTCTCAACTTTCTCCACATACAGCATAGCCCACATTAAGATCATGGCCCAAATAAAGCCCAAATTCAGAGAAATAAGCCCAGCTTGACGGGGGAGACACAAATCAAACGAGAATAGAGGTTGATTCAATATAGATGAACATATACTGATAGTATTTTTTGTGCAAATTTAACAACCAGTATTTCACTTTGCATAGCGTTCATGCTCCAAACAATTAAAATAACCTCAGCCTGTTTTACAGCAGATCACCTTGGCACAGTTTAGCCAAACAAGTTCCGCAAGTGTTAACCACGATTACCCCAAAAAGAACAAAATAGCCTTCCCATATACTCCTACTCATTCCGTTCCAAATTATAAGCCACTTTGAATTTATTGGTAGATCTATTTTGCTTTTTATCTAGATATAATTATATGTCTAGATACATAGTAAAATGATTAATCAAAAAAGTTAAAACGACTTACAATTTGAAACTGAGGAAGCAACAACGATTAGGGTTTCTATAGAGTCCCTGCAAAGACAAAGGAAAAGTTGACAAATTTAATATTCAAACTAATTCTACAAGCTTAAAATTAAAGAGAAATATTGAAACTAACGTCAACAAATTGGTGTGACCAGTGAAGACACTGATGCCCATAGCATCATCCATTGATGTTTCTACAGCACCGCTATTTTCTTCTTGCTGCATAAATCATCCAAACTTGTTATTTAGCAAGTACTACTGTACTAGTGAATAAGAACATTATTTAGGAAGGGTTTCAGCAGGGGTTTCAGCAACATACAATGGATTTATTTGGCACATTTTTCTTGTACTTTCGTGTGTTGTCCAGCAAAACTTCGTTTTTGCTTTGAACCTTTGGCTGAATTTCCTTTTGCTTTAGGCATGAAGCTCCAAGAAAATCTTCCTCTTGCACATCAGGTTGGAGTTGGACAAAATATGAATATAAGACAAAATGCTTGTAGAGGTGCACTAATTTTAATTTGTCCTCTAGTTGCAGAATCATGTGCATTATCTACCAATAGGCAATACTCTGGAGAGCTTGCTGCTTGATATGCCAGATTCAAAAACTTGACATAAACTTCTATCGAAACATGGCATCTCACTACCACAAATTCGAATTGCCTTGACTACAAAAAAAAAAAAAAAAAGGCCAAGGCAATGATCCTTGACCACAAACTGTCAAACAAATTTACTCAAGGATAGAAGACAAGGTGATTTCCTTTAAGGCCAGTCGCCAAGTAAATTAGGACCATACTTAATTTGCCAAAGGGCCAAGTAAATGATAGAGCAGCGGAGGAAAGTAGTTTTCTCGAGGGCCGTACAACCACCAAATAAAGTAATTTTCTTGAGGTCTGACAACCTCCAAGTAAACACTCTAGACTGCCAAGATAATTGTTATTTTCTTGACTTCTCTTCACTTCCAAGGAAATTCTATAAAATTGTATTATAACATGGTTTTGGTGTATCTTTGCATTAAAAAAATCAAATGGTTTAAACAAAGTGGTACTATATATTGTTCATAAATGGATACATCTCTCACATTATTACGTAACCATGTCAGAGATCTATGCATTTGTGAATAATATATAGTCCAATTTTGTTAATATAATTTGAACAAATTATGCTAAGATAATACAACCATATTATGATCTCATGCCAAATTTTAGGATCTTGGACACCACTAAGATATTATTGTTTTTTTTTTTTTCTTTCAGAGTCACCAAAATACTAATAAGCATTTCCTTCACTACCAACCTCCAAGAAAATTCAATAACCCCTAAAAATGATAATTTACTTGACTGTTTAGAATATGACACGCCAGGAAATAGGTATTTTTCTTAGTGGTTAAGAATAACACTCAAGGAAATGGAGGTTACTATAAACTACCAAGGAAACACCTATATATCTTGGCGCTTTTACTTCAACCACCTAGAAATATATGTTTCCTTGAATGTTCAGTAGCACAACTAAGGAAACTACTGTTGAGATTTGACTTCACCAGCTGAGACTTTGGGGTGTAATTTTCAACATAATTCATACTAACCTAATTTTTCATAGGGAGCATATCAGGTGCAAACCAGACATCCAGTGTAAACTATAGAAACCTCCATCTGAGCCACCGGATCCTAATCTCACAGCTACAATCAGATGCCTAGCAATTTTCAGAAAACCGCCCGCCTGACCACTCCCTTTCTCGGTTGTTTTGCAAAATCCCCCCACGTCCCTTAATTTTTAGTCACATTTAGTCCCTAAACTACCAAACATGAGGACCAGGGACTAATTTTTAGTCTCATTTAGTCTCTATTTCACTAGACTCTTAGGAGGGACTAGAGACTAATTTTTAGTCCCATTTAGTCTCTACTCCATAGAACCAAACAGGCCCTCAGTCCTATAAGATTTCGATCTTTACTCTGGCTCCATCGCTAACAGTGACGCCCATACTTGTACAACAAAATAGTATTACAAAGTGCTACAGATTCATTCTTGTAAAGTGTAGAGTAATTGCAGAGTAACAATGAGGATCCTCTGTTTGCTGATATAATCAATAGAATCGTACAATTGCCATCGAGCCTCTTGTTCAGCATCCCAGACGGAGCAGAAACTTGAACGCCTGTGAACAGCAACAGCCTGTTCGCCAGTGAATAGCAGCAGCCTGTTCGCTAGCAAAAACTGGAATTGCCATCGCCAGTGAACAGTAGCCTGACGCACGACTTCTCCATCTTCTGCTTTAGATCGCCGTCGGGAGGCCAAATCAAGCCCGGCTTCTGGAACGCCGCCTCCGGCGCAGTGGCCCTGCCGACCAGCACCTGCACCGCCGTGCTCGAGCACCCTGGCCCATCTCCCTTGGGTTCGGGTGCCAGCACGCCAGCGCCAGCCCCACCGCAAGCTCCACCTCCACCAGGTCTAGCTCGCCGCGCAGTTGCAGGTCGGCGGCGCGTGGCAACCCCCCTCCCACCCTCGCTGTACATGACTGTACATGACGCGCAAGGCCTGCTGATTAGGTGACGCGGGCGATTTTGCAAAACAACAGAGAAAGGGAGTGGCCAGGCGGGTGGTTTCTGAAAAATACTAGGGGCCTGTTTGGTAGGGTGGCCCTGGGGCCTGGATGCGCCCGGGGCGTAATCCGGTGTTTGGGGACGTTTTGTGTCTCCTCAGCCGGCTCGCTGGAGCCAAAAAGGCGTCCTCCGCCAGGGCTCCACTCCTACGCCACTTTCATGCATTCCTCCGGGAGCTCGGCCGCGCGCGATGCAGCGTGTGCGATTAGGGGGCGATTTCGCGCGGCGACGGGTGGCTCTCGCGGGCTCGCGCAGGAATGGTGAATCTTCCTCCCGCCTCCTCCCTCTCCCCAAAATTCATGGACTATATATCCGCTCCTCCTCCCGCCTTCCCCTTCCCTCTCGCTCCTCCGTCTTCGCTCCACTCCCGTGAGAGACCGGTTAGGGTTTGGTGTTGTGGTGTGCGTCGAGGCTGCTGGGATCCCCGGCGGGCTTGCTATCCGTTCCCCTGCCGCGGATCTAGGCTGAGGCGCCATCGGCGCATCTTCTTCCTCGTCGGGACTCTGGGGGCCGAGCTTCGTCTTTCTCAGTTCGGTGTTAAGCTAGGGTTCGTGGCGGTGGCCGATCCGCTTCGTCTTCTTCCAGGCCTCCTCCTTCTTCGTTGGTGCTTCTCTCCAGCACGGCAAGGTTAAATCCATGCCCACCCCCTCTCCTCTCCACACTGCGTACTTGATAGGTTTTGCTGTTCGGTCTTTTCTTTGTTGATGTTCGATGTTCATGATGGTCGATGATGTTTTCTTGCTCGATGATGTATTTTTGGTCGATGATGTAGTCCACAACACTAGGAGGCTTGCTCAATCAAGCAGCCGTGCCAATTTTTGAGTCAAATCTCTGTTGAGGCCAACCAGGGCTATCATGTTAGATGTTAATTTCAGTTATATGCATGTAGATGGATCCTATTGTTGAGAGCCGTGCCATGATGGTCCGTCAGGCCACTAGCATGATCATGTCCATGGTCAATGTTGTTGCTTGCACGATGCGAAGGAAGAGGAAGGAGCTTGAGAGTGATGAGGATGAGGAGCCTAACCTACTGTTGTATGACCTTAGGAGTGATGCTAATGCACACAGACAACAAATCCTTTTAGCCATTTATCGGTCCACTGATTTAGAGTGCCTATCTGTGATTAGGATGAAGAGAAAACCCTTTTTTGCCTTGTGCAACTTTTTAGAGTTAGGGGTCTTCTTGATGATAGTGGTGGTGTGTCAATTGAGGAACATGTTTCTATGTTCCTCCTTATAATAGGCCACAACCAGAGGTTCAGGGTAGTGCACCACGCTTTTAGGAGGTCCATTGAAACAATCCACAGGTATTTCCACCTTGTTCTTGGTGCTGTTGGTGAGCTTAGGTATGAGATGATCACCCCACTTTCAACAGAGACCAATGTCAAAATCCTAGGGAGCCATAGATGGAACCCATACTTGTAAAGCCATATGCTTAGGACCTTTCTAGCCAAGAACTACTTTGTGTAGTTCTTCGCCATTGCTGGGATGCTGTGACAGGGGTTGACTGGAGATGTATAGTTCCTCCACCTCCCGCACTCTCTCTCTTCTTTTGACTACAGTTGACACACTAGGCTGTAGGATCTTATGTAGGTAGGTTGGCTAACTAGTTGTTGTCTTGGGGTTTTATTTTGCTGATGAGAGGGTGGCTAACTAGTAGGATCTGGTAGCTGGATGAACATTATTTGAGCCCTAGTCTGTTGGGCTAGTACTTGGTATTGTAAGACTTTATTTGTAGCCTCTGTTGGCTACATTTGCACTATATTGTAGTCATGTTTCCTTTGCTATCAATTTGGTTTCATTTTTGAAGATTATGTTTGTCTTGGTGGCTCATGAGGGGGATGGAATTGGCCAGTGATGCAAAATAACATATGAGGTGGCTGCTATTATTGTTTGCTATGTGTTTCTTTTTCATGTCTGTCATCAAACTCTTGTGAGCCATCACTCGCCAAAGAACACCAAGCCGTTGTTGCCTTGTGATGATGGCACTAAATGATGTCCACATGAGTTTCATGACAACCATGAGTTCTTATTTGGTTCTTTGTTCTTTCATGGCATTTGATTCTTTATTTGGATGGTAGCCACCTATGATTTACCTATGGGGTAACTCCACCATGTCCAAAAGCTGAGGCCCAAAAAATTTGCTACTTGTTTGACCTTTTTGAATGAGTAATTGTTGAACATGATGTACTATTGAGAAGGTGTAACTGATTATTATTATTATTTTGATATGTACAAACTTGTAACAAAGCATGGTCATTGTTCAAATATATTCAGATTGTTCATGTTGGTGAATGTTGAAATATGTTGACTATGTGCTATTGGTGGTTGTTGGTGGGAGTTGATGCCTGGGAGCTCACAACCTAGCCGGCCGCCAAACACAGCCCCATAGGGGTGGTTGGTGGCGATTGGGCTACCGGCCTGGCTCCCTGTGGCGCCCAAAACACGACTACGCCCGACCGGGCTCTCTCGGGCCGGGCGAACCAAACAGGAGAGGGTGGCCCTCCTCTACCAGGTTGTGGCTGGCCATGGCCTGGTCCCTGGGCTGGGCTCCCTCAGTCCAACCTACGAAACACGCCCTAGGCATCCAATTGTAGCAGGATTGTAGCCATGAGATTAGGATCTGATGGCCTAGGTGGAGGATTCTATAGTTTGCACAAGATGCTAGGTTTGCACCTCATATGTTCCATTTTTCATAGGAGGGGCGCAAAAATGTTATCTCATTTTAATGTACAACAAGATAGACTTCGAATCTAAGTAGAAACCATGGATCCCCAAGACATTCTCCCAAGACACGAGCGATTTAGCAATGAAGCCCAAAGATAAAGTGCACGACTAAAAAAATATGAAGTGAAGACAACACAAAGCCAACAAAATTAAATATACCACTTCGCTCCGTATAAGTTGGTTAGAATATGTATAGGAGAAAATGTAAGAAATTGTCATTCATGTAAACTACGAAGTCAGAGGGTACCAATAAATACCCCTTTGACATGTATAGTAAGACTCAATTGAAATGAGTTCGCCAATCAAAATTTGACCTCATTTCGATGATTGTGTGATTTCTAACCCAACATCTTGCGCCCATGCGGGGCTCAAACCCACGACTAGACCTCGGATTGTAATTTTCAACAAATTCATACTAACTTGATTTTGTCACAAGAGGGGAGTGAAGATGTTATGTCAACTTCGCATACAAAAAGATAGACTTCAAGTCTAAGGGCGTGTATGGCAGAGCTCTATGTAGCTTCATATCCGCTCCAAGTTTTTTTTTGCCAAAGAGTTTTAGCTCCACCAACTCCACCACAGATTGCTCCACAAAAATGGTGGAACTGCCCCTGATCCATGGATTTGGTGGAGTTGGGAGGAATTACCCACCACTACCACCGATTAGTGGAAAATGACCGGTTTGTTTATTTCTTTCCATATTCTTGTATCCCGTCGCCGCCGTGAATGCCTCCCTTGCCACCACTGTCTCGCATACCCTACATATGCACAAACCACCCCACCACGAGCGTGGCCACCCACCTATTGTCCCCGCAATGAAGCGTGGCCACCATCCCACCACAACCACGAATGTGTCCGCCTACCCGCTGCTCCTCCGACAAGTGCGAGTGAATGGGAGCAACCGCTCGCACCCCGCCACTGCCGCAAACGCCACCCCCGCCATGAGCGCAACCGCCCACCTACCGCCCCTCCGATGAGTGTAGCGACCCGCTCATACCCCGCCGCTGCGTGTGAATGTGATTTTTTTTTTTTTTTTTTTTTTGATTTTGATGTGGGCCCTAGATGCTAGTGACATGGGGAAAAACCGGTTGTACCAAACGCTTTTGGGATCTCAAATCCGTGCTAGACCTGTTGTGTGGTGGAGCAACATCTCAGAGCTGGTTTGGCAAAGCTAGAGCTCTACCAAACACACCTTAACTACAAACCATGGAGCCCCAAGACTTCCTCGCAAGACAAGAGCGAGTCAATCGTGAAGCCAAAAAGGTAAAGAACATGACTAAAAAAAGATAAAGTGAAGACAACACAAAGCCAATGAAGTTAAATGTACCACTTTGCTCCTTAGAAGTTTGTTAGAATATTTATAGGATAAAATGTATGAAATTGGCATTCATGTAACCTACGAATTCAGAGGGTCCCTATAAATACCCATACCTCTCTAACATGAATTTGCCGATCGACATTTGACCTAATATCTGGCACCTAGTATTTTGTATGTGCTCGAAAAAACTTTCATGACAACAAAGAACCAATGGGAAGACCGAACAAGAAGTTTGCATCGGCCGAAGAAATAAGAATCAAAGAAAACAAAGTACACCCAAATGCGGAAGACCGCATACAACGAGACTACAACTAGCACAATGAGAAGATAGAGGAAGAGTGAAGACCTGAAAAGAATTAGAAGATGAACTTGAACACACAAAAAAGAACTCAAAGCATGTCGGGATAGAATAAGATAAGAGTTTGAAGCAAAGAGTAGAAGAAGTTGAAGCCACAATACATAGACTGAACAAAGAAATAAAAAATGAAAGCACAAATTCATAGTTGTCCACGGCAAAGAGCTCCCAAGACATTCACATCAATTAACACCGATTCCCCTCCTCTCAATTAGCTAAATGGCCAACTAGATTCAAATCAATGTAATCCTAACATATGATGAACACTCTCACCAAGACAATTCCTAATGAGCCTCAAAGTGGCAGTAGTTTCTGGTGGTGGAGACGAAACAACATTGGCAAAGTCACTTATTATGGCAGTAAAAGGTCTAGCCCAATAATGGTACTCATCCTTAAAATCAAGATCCATAAGTTGGGAGAAACTAAGGACAACCCTACTTGTTGACTTTCAAGGATTTCAACACACTAGGCTCACAAGCGATGATTTGTTCACATCAAACAATATCCAAGAGAACGACTAATTCAATATTACAAAAGATTCATACAAATAGAAAGCACAAATTTCAAATGTCCAACACAAAGTAGTCATCATAGTAGCAATCAAAGGACTGTGAGCATGAAAATTATCATCATCTCATAAGAGATGCCAACAGATGTGGCCCAACTATACGATGAAATGCAAAAAAAATATGGAAAGTCTAATGATGAGTATAGAAAAACATAGAAGAAGAGAATGATCACAAAACCCAATCGAAGACAAATAACAACTTTAATCATCAAAGGCCAAGCAACTTTAAGCGAAGACAATACCAACCTTATCATCAAGTCAATGAAATTAACAATAACACACGAATGAGAATATCTCACAACAACAAAATCAATATGACCGGCGACGTTAGTGTACAACAATAGAAACTTTCAAAAAGGAAACTTCAACCAAAAAGAAAATTTCAATCAAATCAGAAGATATGGAGATAGGAAAATATTAAAACCCAAAGAAATGTTTTGTTTGTCCATGGAAAAAGAGGTGGACACACATTGAAAATGTGCCCAAAGGTGAAAAAAAGCATCAAAAGAAGTCCAAGAAGAAAATAAATCATCATCGCAAAGAAAAAAAGTCGTCGATCATCTTGTTCAAGGAAGACATACACAAAGTAAAGGATATTACACAATAAACTACAGACAACCAATTCTACTATAGCCAACAAAATGACTTGGAATGAGTCAATAGAGATATAATCAAACATAAGTTGAACATTGACCCAAAATTCCAACTAAAAGATAAAATCTATGAAAACTATTTGAAGATAGAATTGGGTAGCAAAGACAAAAGTTCAAAGGCCAATAGATGCAAAGGTCATAAGAGAAGTTCAGTTCACAACATGGCTCATAAGCATAGTCATGGTAAGAAAGAAGAACAAAATGGAGAATGTGCATCAACTTTACATATCTAAATAAAGCTTGCCCTAAAAAGTCAACATTCCTTTGCCAAGAATTGATACACTAGTCGAAAGCAAGCAAAGCAGGGAAATGTTAAGCTTTCTCGGATTGTTTCTAGGATATTATCAAGTATGGATGAAAAAAGGAGATGAAGAACTCACAAGCTTCATAACACCATTTGGAACGTTCTATTTTTTTAAAGAATGGTCGAGGTTCAATGGAAACTGTTACTCCACGACTCGACATATAGAGGGAAACCGCAAGTATAGAATATCTAATCACCATGCTTACATAATACATATCACTTAGTTCTCTCGAGAACTGAATTAAGCGCTCTATGACCATATGCTTATAATCATCATCAATCATAACTATATCAAATATAGAGCTAGAGCAAACTAAGAACATAATAATTAGCAACATATATTGAAATAGAACAAAGTCATAAATGAGATACAATGCCAAGATTACTAGTATCCAGATGAACATATCTAGAATCTCGAGCAACTTGCCCAAATCTACTTGAACCTTCACCGGTGGAGAACTTGACATCATCGACAAAAAAATCGTCATAGAAAATGAAAAATTCATCATTGGAAATGTTCGGGTGATGAATTTATGACGAATTTGGGATCATCATAGAGTGAGCATCACATTTGACGCACCATGAAGAATCGTTTTGTATTAGTCATAGTAGATGAGTTGTTACATGATGAATGGTCGTTCGTCATGGAAAGGGAGCACCTTTATGACTAATACAAAGCGTCACTGATTTCTTCATGGAAGTGACAGCCATGTGGCTCTATCCATGCTTCCAGCGGACGTGGCGCCGGCATGATGCCACGCTCGTGGCTAACGAGGCAGGGTGCCATGCTGGCAGATGACATGGCATCACATGTTTTGGATGATGACATGGACGCCACTTGTCCATGTGGTGAAATATGATTGGGCCACAAGACAGGTTTTGATCGGGACAAGTGGAACTACATATCGCCCCGGTTGTGACACGTAGTCTCTTTTGGACACACCACGTGGCCGCTTCGGGTTATGACACGTGTCTAACTCTGGTTACGTTGCTACAGGTGGCGCCACATGTCAGCTTCTGGTGGCGCCACATGGGTGCTTGCGGTTGCGATGCGTGGTCACTTTTGGTTGCGTCATGTGTTAGCTTCTGCTTGTGAGACGCGGTCACTTCGGAGACGTTTGCATGTTTGCTTCTAGTTGTGACATGTGTCCCCTTCTCGGTTGTGATGTGTGGTCCCATTAGGTGGCACCACATGGATGCTTTCGATTGTGACACGTGATCACTTATGATTGCGACACGCGGTTGCTTATGATTGCGCCATGTGTCCAATTCAAGTTACGCCATGTGCTTGTTCTTGGTTGCGACATGTGTCTCGCTTTAGAAGGCACCACATGTTCAAGATATGGTTGCGCCACATGGTCGTTTCTAGACACACCATGTTTCCTCTTCTTTTTGAGCCACGTGGTTGTTTCGCGTTTTGTCATTGGTTCCCCACGGTTAGACACTATTTTGTGGAGACATTCAACCGGCACATAACACAAAGACCAAACATAACACATAGGACACTATTTGTTGTTTTGTGACAAAACTTTGCATTCGTCATTGGTTCCCGATAGTCAAATGTGGCACTTGTGACGAACATGTTTATTATTTTGTGACACTCCATTTGCTTTTTGTCATTATTTTTTTTAGTGCCATGGCTCCGTCACTCATGGTCTATGATGAAGTTACAAGATTCGTCATTAAAACCTGCAGTTCAATGATGAAATTTCAGAATGTCACTATGAAATTGTCATAGGTGAGCACATTTGTCTTACTAGAAAGCCTAAACTAAGAAATTGAAGAATTATAGATCCGTCTATTCTAATCTCTAGAAACTCTAATTTTTGGTTAACTCTCGACAAATGATTGCGAGGCCTTCCTAGGGGGTCTGGTTTCATATTTATGTCCGGGTGGAAAGAATGTGAGCCATCGGATCAAACCAACCTTCTTCTATGGCTTAGATGCGATCTTCTGAGGCAAAGTGGAGGAACACCCGGAAGGCCGAGAGCAAACATGGCAAAGAGGTCTTTGGGAGGCACCACCGCCATGTCACCTGGTCCCACATGGTAGTGGATCGCACCCCAGCAAAGACGCGAAGTTCCTTCCGATGTTTTGTGTACTCTTCTAGTGTATATTACGTCATGATTAAGTTTGGCTGTTTCACTACTACTTAAAAAATTAACCGTGGTTCTTTTTTTATCATTTATATGGTGGTTTTTGAATCCCCCATCAACAAAAGGCCATGATTAATCGATGGATTAACTATGGCAGTTTTATGATCCACTAAAAACTACCACAGTTAATCAGAAAAAATAAAAAAGTGCATCCTAAACCCTAATGGGTCGCCATCTAGCCGCCGGCGCTGGGATCTAGGCCGCCACTGCCGGGTCCACCCCCGCCATTGGATCTGCCCCTACCACCGCTAAGGTTTGTCAATCCACCACCACGGGAGCTCGATTCGGCTAGCAAGGGAGTGATATAGTGTTGGTGCCGACGAACTCGCTGGATCCATAGGTCCTCGCCCACCGTGGCCACTATAGATTTGTGAGGAGAGGGAGAAGAGGATGAGGTCGCCACAAAGATGGGAGTTGCCCCCCCTCACCACCCGAATCGGCCGTGCCGACCAGCCTTTTTGCAATCGCCGGCTCGCGCGCTAGCGGCAGTTGCCTCAAGGCCGCGAGCCTAGTGGTGCTGACCGAGGTTGAGGGTGAGAGGGTTGGTTGCGGTGGAGTGTGAAGTATCGACTAGTGTTAGAGGGGTGGGAGAGGAAAGAACGTGAGAAGTGGAGGTAAAGAAACTCTATGTGTTGCATATATAGTTGCCCAAAAAGTTAGAATGGGCCGAGAATTTTGTCGACTTGGCTACTATCGAGCCCATTAACGGTGGCGGGCTATTGTAAAATAACCGCCAAAGAAAATGAATATTTTTTGTGATGGGGATTTTTATAAAAACCCGACACGGTTAATCAACTTTATGTGACCTTTGTTAAACCACCTCGATTAATTAAAAACCATCACGCTTAATCAAAGCATTTAGTGTGGCGGTTTTTGTATAACCGCCATGATTAATAAAATGAAAACGCCTTGTAAAAAGTCTTTTGCAAAGTAGTATTCTTGATGTTTTAATCCTTGTTTTTATTCTTTTCTGAATAACCCCATAGAAAATATGAATTTAGATAACTCGTGGAAATTGTCAATTGAAACCCTTAAGTTTCTATTGGTGAACATTTTACGCATATTGTTGATGGTTTGTAATGAACAATAACTACCGTCAATAGTTGCACCATTTTGTGCTTGAGCAAGAACCGCTTTTAGTACCGCTTGCTTATACCAACCGGAACTAGAAGTCCCACACCAATCCAAGTTGCCGTAACCAAGACTAAAGGAGGAAGCTTTAGTCCTAGATTAGCATTCCGTTTGGGAAAGGGACTAGAAGGGGTTTTCCTAACTAGGACCGTGTCACGCCCCTACACTAGTGATTGCTCTCTACACATTAGGTCTTGTTTGGATGTATGAAGTGGATTGGAATGAAATCTATTTTAATTCCACTTCAATCCACTTCGATACATGTGGATTGATGTGGGATACATCACTATAGGAAACAGATCCTTTGCCGAGACTTGGCACGCACGACAAAGACCAAAAGGCTATCGGCGAAGGCTTCGCCGAGTATAGTGCTCGGCATAGGACCGATGGAAAATTTTTCACAAAGACGGGTCCTATGCCGAAAGCACCCCGACGACGAAGCTCGACGACGATTCACCGAGCACCTCGTACCGGGGCGGTGAAGAAAAGTGACCGCTAAGGGCCGTTGTAATCGAATTTACGTTGCACCAATCTTTCACCGAAAGCACCTATCGATTGGGGCTATCGGCAAAATTGACGTCTTTGCCAAGAATCGCTGAAAGGCGGTCGACAAAAAAACTTTTTTTTTGAAGGACTCTATGCCGAAAGCAATCGCATGATTCCAAGACTCTACTAAAAAATATTTGCCGACCGCCGCCGCCATTGTGCTCTCTAAGAATCGGGGAGTGGTTGTCGGGCAACCATTCCTTCCCGTGTTTGCCGAGCCATTGACAAACTGACCGCCATCGGCAAAAAGCAGCTTTTGCCGAAAGTGGGAACCGTCGGCAAAAGTCTACAATATTTGGGTTTTTACCTTTTCTATCTTCACAAACAGACGCATATACAATGTTTTTCACATATTTCACATCCATTCAATCATAGAACGCATATATATCAAATTCACCACATATATATCAAACGACACATATAAGGTCATGATCCAAACATAGATTAACGGCCTCAAGTCTAGTTCCACCGATACAACTCATAGTCATCAAGTTTCAATGTACTCAACACATCCAAAGAACCAAAAACCTCGAGCCCGATGGTGGAGCTTGCACCAAAGAAGGGTGGTTCAAATTAGCAATGTAATTCAAAGATAGGAAGCATTTTGCAAATTGCTCTCGCGGCGAAACTTCTTGTGATCGTAGCACTGAAAACCACTCACTGCTCATTGCATTTTGCCCAGCTATCATAGACGCCGGGGAACCTCGCCACGGTATACAACATACCAAGCCATAGCCTTAAAAGTAGAAACAAATGTTAGTCACGGTTTGATGACAAAACATGAGGTAATATAGATGGGGCCTCAAAGATAAGATAGTGTAGCCTTTCGCTAAAAAAAGAGCATTGAGCCCCCGAACCTCCCCTTGATGCTCTCGGAACATGAACAAGTGAGGATCATGGAGAAAGTTCGGAGCTCAATGTTCTTTCTTTTGAGCAGCGGTAAAAAGCTTTGCATCACAAAGGCTACCATTGCATAAAGGGACTGGTCATAGGTGCACATCGATCATCATTGCTGCCAAAGCAATTTCATGGTAGCCATGGAAGCATGACTACATCCATCCCCAGCTAATGAGGAAGCCATGCATGAAACTCTGACTCCATCATTTCTTGGGATGGATGTAAGTCATGTTTTGATGACTAACATGAGGTAATAAAGATAATGCAGCTCAAATTCATGGCGCTAACATCATAGTCCAAAACTGTAAGCATTTCAAAACCAATTGTCAAAAATAAGGCCTCAATTGGATCATTGGCCAAGCCCAAAATAAGATAGGAGAACAACAAAATGAAAAGGAGGTGGCCTTAGCTTTTTAGGAGGTTTGTATCATAGGCTGCTACAAAGAACATATCACTCCTGACTTCTCCTTGATGCTCTCAGATCATGAAAAAAGAGATCATGGAGAAAGTTAGGGCAAAGTATGTTCTTTCTATTGAGCAGCGGCAAAAACTTTGCATCATAGGCCACCATTGCATAAAGGGACCTTCAGTCATAGGTGCACATTGATCATCATTCTTTGCCAAAAGCAATTTCATGGTAGTTATGGAACCATGGCTCCACCCATGCCCAGCTATGAGGGATCCGTGGAACTCTGACTCCATCATTGCTTGGGCATGGATGTGAGCCATGCTTTGATGACTAACATGAGGTAATAAAGGTAATGTAGCTCAGATTCATGGCACTAACATCACAGTCATAAAATTTAAGCATTCTAAAAAGAACATGGAACTCCTGACTTCTCCTTGATGCTCTAAGATCATGGAGAAAGTCAGGAGCTCCATGTTCTTTCTTTTTGAGCAGCAAACAAAAGCTTTGCATCATAGGCCACCATTGCATAAAGGGACTCAGTCATAGGTGCACATCGATCATCATTCCCTGCCAAAGCAATTTCATGGTAGGCATGGAACCGCGGATCTGCATCCATCCCCGGCTATGAGGGATCCATGGAACTCGACTCCATCATTGCTTGGGCATGGATGTGAGTCGTGCTTTGATGACTAACATGAGGTAATAAAGGTAATGTAGCTCAGATTCATGGCACTAACATCACAGCCATAAAATTTAAGCATTCCAGAACCAATTGTCAAAAATAATGCCTCAGCTTTTCAGGAAGGTTTGTATCATAGGCTGCTAAAAAGAACATGGAACTCCTGACTTCTCCTTGATGCTCTAAGATCATGAAAAAGAGATCATGGAGAAAGTCAGGAGCTCCATGTTCTTTCTTTTGAGCAGCAAAGCAAAAGCTTTTGCATCATAGGCCACCATTGCATAAACGGACTCAGTCATAGGTGCACATCGATCATCATTCCCCGCCAAAGCAATTTCATGGTAGGCATGGAACCAGGATCGCATCCATCCCCGGCTATGAGGGAGGCATGGAACTCGACTCCATCATTGCTTGGTGTTGGTATTTGTTAACCTACAGGAATATTATGATGGATAATCCGCAGTTTAACGGATACCGGTGAGCACTTCACCCGGGAATAGGGCTTTAAATATCGAATCCACAGGGAGAAGGTGAGAGAGCATGTCAAGGTGTATAGCTAAATCCAGAGTGGCTATATAACTAGATTAAAAAGAGAGGTAAGGAGTTCCATTAGGAAGGTCTTGTTCTCACTTCAAGTAAATCATTTGCAACATTGTTCTTAAGAGGGGTTGTCATGAAGAAACTCTTAATAAAGGGAATCTACGCTAACAACGCTAGGGCTCCCTACGATTTCTATAAACGGGGCAGGCGTAACAAAGGACTCAATGGCGCTGTCACCACCACGATCGGCCTTGACATAGTCTTCACCTAAGGCCTATAGAAGGTATTCGTAATAAGCTAGTCAATCTAAGCACCACGCTTACATTAATCTAACAACTTCAACTCAAGAGCAACCAAGAATCAAAGTAATCTTATCAAAGAAATACGAACCTTAAGAATAATAGAAACAATATCACTTACTCGAATGGAAGTCTAACAATCCACAAGATCTCGAAGTTGCGCCCAATGGCACCAACCTAAGAGGAAGAAGAAGATGGAGGCGCCGAAACCGACTCGGGCCTTCCTTCAACTCCGCCTCAACCGCGCTCTAATTCTCTCAACTTGAAGCTCTACTCTCAACTCTAATCTAGGGCTTCTAGTTCTACATCTTGTCAAATCTTCTACTTCTAGTTCTTGAACTAGAGCTAAGGCCGTCGACTAGAGCGGATCCGACCGATATGATGATGAGTTGATCCGAGATTAGATGATTGAAGCGGGGGGTCTAGGGTCTATATATATGGGTCTTCTCCTGTCCCTTCAGCTTCAGCAGGCGATGCGGTACTAATCCGGTGTTTGATCTTAATCCATCTCGTACTTCTACCGACGCCCTCGGATCAAACCGACATCAAACAACCGGTTTTGATTGCGTCTTAGAGGCGGTGGAGGAAGCTTCCGGAAACAGGGGTTGATTGGCGGCCAAGCGGGTGCCAATCGGCCGATTATTGGGCCGATCGGCCCGTGGTGGGTCCCATCCCGGGTCCCGTCGCGGCGCCATGGCTTCGGAGTCTTCTAGATGATGTATTTTTCGGGTGTTGGGACTCTTTGACGCCGGGTGTAATCCGGAGCCTTCTAGACTTGTTTCGAGTTGGATTGCGTTACGTTGCGTAAGGTCGTATGACACGCTAGTGCTCCTGGTATTTTTCTCTGTTAAGTCCCTCAAGAAATCACAACTTTTACCAAAACTCATATAGAAATTATTAGTATAAACCCCTAATAAGGTTATCTAATTATATTTTGGTCCTTTTCCATGTTTAGTTGACAATTAAAAGTATACGTTAACAAGTGTCAACAAACTCCCCACACTTAGGCTTTTACTCGCCCCTCGATAAAAGGATGGTCTAACTTTAATGTAAATCAGTAGAGACAAAGAATGGATCATAATTATACCCATGGTCATACCGCACTTTGGGATATTTGAGCATTAAATGGTTAGAAACAGATCACCTTAAATTCTTAAACCAAGTCACTTGGAGAGATTTTGCATAAATTTTAAAAAGAAAGCATAGCTCTACTTACTCCTTTGTGACACTCTCAAGTCTCTCAAAATATATTATATCCTCACAGTTCATTTATTATATCATATGTGGAGCTCAAGAACATGTAGCACACTTACCTTGTATTTATTGCTAAGTCAATGTGGATCCATGGAGATAGATGTCATAAGTCATAGATCAAGATGTGCATGTGAGTCAAGATTATTATTATCACTGCTCTCTCTAGTTGAAAATCGCCTATCTCCCTTTTTGGAACATTTATATTTATTTATTTTCCAAGCGAGGTAACCAGCTATTTAGTGGAGAGGTGGGTTCTACTCACCCCGGACACTTGTCCATTTTACTCTCTTATTTATTAGAGAAGTGGGCCCTACTCACCCTCGGACACTTGTCCATTATTCTTCTCTTCATTTTTGCCTTTTTTCTTTTCTTAGAGAGGGGGTTCTTGACCCGGGAGAACACTTGCTCATTTTCTCCTCTCTCTCACTTTTCTCTCTACTCTTAGAATTTTAAACATTTGGCTTTTTTCATAGTCTGTACCTTTTTTTTAACAATTAAAATTATGGGAGATAGAGATTAAAACTTTTAGAGCATGGATACTTTAGTGAAAGCAGTGTATGTGATCTTGATCTTAGACTTTAGACAAATTTCAACATGGGTCGTGGTTTTGACAAAGCTCAACACAAGAAAGCAACAATTAATTAGATATATCTTTAATGATTGCTACGGCTCTATTAGGATGTATCATTGATCACAAAGGAGAAGCATAACTAATGATTTTAATATTTTGAAATAAATAACTCTCCAAAGACAAGATAAAAGAAAGATGATCTCATTATTCTAACTTTATTCTTTCTCATGTTTTAAGCAATTTTAAGGCATCCCAACAAGTGACAGGTATATGTAGGAATTTAAT